>CAWUFW010020708.1:0-143138 GCA_963921515.1 Calotriton arnoldi | reverse complement strand
GGCAGCCTCACTACCCAGCAACAAACTGATTGCAGGCAAGTCCTCAATCAGTTTAGACATATGTTTTCACTGACACCCAGTCAGACCACCTGGTGCACTCATGAAGTGGACACTGGGGACAGTCTGCCTATTAAAAACAAGATTTATAGGCAACCTGACCATGTCAGGGACTGTATCAGGACTGAAGTCCAGAAAATGTTGGAGTTGGGAGTAATTGAACCCTCAGATAGCCCTTGGGCTAGTCCAGTAGTCCTGGTACCGAAACCTCACACCAGTGGTGGGAAAAGAGAGATGAGGTTTTGTGTAGACTACAGGGGTCTCAATGCAGTCACTAGGACTGATGCCCATCCCATACCCAGGGCAGATGAGCTCATAGATACTTTGGCCTCTGCCAAATATCTCAGCACATTTGACCTAACAGTTGGCTACTGGCAGATCAGACTAGCTGATACTGCAAAGCCTAACAGCATTTTCAACCCCTAGTGGGCATTATCAATTTGTGGTAATGCCCTTTGGTCTGAAAAATGCACCTGCCACTTTCCAGAGGTTGGTGAACACAGTTCTCACAGGACTGGAAGCCTATAGTGCAGCTTATCTAGATGATATTGCTGTCTTTAGCTCCACCTGGGAGGATCACCTGGTCCACCTCAGGAATGTTTTACAGGCCCAGCAAAAGGCAGGCCTGACTATCAAGGCCACTAAGTGCCAGATAGGGCAGAGCCAGGTTGTGTACCTGGGCCACCTTGTGGGTGGAGGCCAGGTTCAACCTTTGCAGAGCAAGATCCAGACCATCATGGACTGGACTGCTCCCACTACCCAGACTCAGGTGAGAGCCTTCTTAGGCCTGACTGGGTACTATAGGAGATTTGTCAAGGGGTATGGATCAATAGTGACACCCTTGAATGACTTAACTTCTAAGAAAATGCCCAAAAAGGTTCAGTGGACAGTTAGCTGTCAAAAGGCATTTGATGACCTCAAGCAGGCCATGTGCACTGCTCCAATTCTGCAGAGTCCTGATTACTCCAAGAAGTTCATTGTTCAAACAGATGCATCTGAATTGGGGGTAGGGGCTGTACTGTCACAATTGAATGAAGAAGGTCAGGATCAGCCAGTAGCTTTTATTAGCAGAAGGCTGACCCCTAGAGAGAAACGTTGGTCAGCCATAGAGAGGAGGCCTTTGCTGTGGTCTGGGCTCTGAAGAAGTTGAGGCCATACTTGTTTGGTACACACTTCCTGGTTCAGACAGACCATAAGCCCCTCTTATGGCTAAAACAAATGAAGGGTGAAAACCCCAAACTGCTTAGGTGGTCCATTTCCCTACAGGGGATGGACTTTACAGTGGAACATAGGCCTGGGAGTAACCATGCGAATGCAGATGGACTCTCTAGGTATTTCCACTTAGAACATGAAGACTTAACTGGGCAAGGTTAGTTTAATGTCCCTACGTTTGGGGGGGTTGTGTAGGAGAGTAGGATCTGCTTCACATGGGTACCCCCACTTTTTGCTGATGCTTCACTGGTTTTCGACATTAGTCTGGCTGGGGCCCTGCTATTCAGAACCCCAGCCTAGCTGTTTCCTCTTTAAAAGGGTCTCCATGTGCCTTAGGCACATCACTGATTGGGATCTGGAGTGCCCTTATAAGTCCCTAGTATATGGTATACTATGTACCAAGGGCATAGGTACCTCAGAGGCCTGCCAGGGGCTGCAGCATATATTATGCCACCCCTGGGAGGCCATCCAAACTGACACCACAGGTCTGCTACTGCAGCCTGGGTAAGGTGGTGCATGCACCCCTTACTGTGGTATAGGTTACCTATATCACTAAAAGCATACACACATATAAACCTATAAGTCACTCCTAAGGCAGGCCTTATCAATCCTAAAAGCAGAGTGCATGGTTCCTATGTGAGAGGGTGCCCTCTGCAGCGTTCGGAGACCATCTCTGATGCTGTTTGTAGTGCAGCCTGACCATATACTCTTAAGCGCATTATATCCTCGCGGTAAAATGCTAACTTTGGAATGGCTGCACCTAAACATGTCGTGTTTGGTGTCAAACATCTTGGAATACTACCCCCCGCCAATCCTGGCGGCGGGGGTAGCATTCCACCCTTCTAGAGGGAAAGGCATGTTAACTCTGACGAGTCCGGTAACTTCTTTCCAGAGCCCTGGCATCACAAAATGGATGCTGCTGCCACAGACACGAGTCTGGCCTCCTGCTGCTGGACGAAACTCCGGCAGGGGAGGCCTGGACAATAGGTTTCCTGTCCCAGGGAGGTGTGACCACCTCCCCAGACAGGACAATGTGTATTGGGGCTGGGCGGGAGCACTTTCGGGTGCTTTGAAGTCCTGCACTGGGGGCACATTTGGTGTCCCTGTGCATACCCCAGTTCAAACCGGATCAGGGGCTCGCAGCCCCTGCTTTGGCGCGAACTGGACAAAGGGAAAGGGGTGTAGCCACCCCTCTGCCCTGACCCACCCATAGGTGGGGCCACAGAGTAGTCCATCCCCTATTTTTAGAATAAAGGTAGGAACCCAGTCCTTAGGACTTTAGATTATACCTGGACGAAACTCTGACACTGAATCCTGGACCTTCGACGCTCTACGATAAGATTAGAGGACTGAAGAATCTCCCTTGGGGTCAAGGAGTGACTCCCCTGCTTGGCAGGCACCAAAGAAGCATCTGTCCGGTTAGCATTACTGAAGCTCCCGTCGGACGCCGAAGTCATCGCATCACCAGAGGTGGATTCTCAGACTTCCCCGAGGCTACCCTGAGTCCCCAGCAAAGCTGAGGCCCGTGGCTATCGTGGGTGACTTGAGACCGTGACCCCTGGACACCAAGCACACTTGCAAGTGCACCATCTTCTGGGTCTCCCAAGAAGTCGTGCTTTGGGCTCCGAGTAGCCCTAGCCTCCAGCACCACCTGCACCGAAGATCACTGGCCCCCACTCCACGAGTGTCCAGTAAGTCAGCTCCACGTGCGGCGTCATGAGGCTCCTTCGCGGTCGCTAGCCCGTTGGCTAGTAGCCCTTAACGAAGGCCAATCTTTTCTTTACTTGGCATCCTGGTTGCTCCAGGCCTGCCCTCACTTACCCTCGCTGGGTGAGTTCCCCAGACCTTGCTGGTCTGCATCATCGACGATCTACATCTTACTCGAGACTTGCCGTTGCCAAGGCTTGTTGGGTCCAATCCGGTCGCCGACACCTCAGCACTCGACAGACATCGAGCAACAGCCCGAATCCTGCTCCTGGTCGCCGACAACGCCTTCCGGACCTCGTGGCTGAAGAGTCAAGATGACTGTCAACGCACCTGAAGCACTCGACATCGGTGGGCATCTGTCCATCGCCTTCCTGGTCACTGGCTAGTGACCCAGACTCTGTCCCCTCTGCTTTCAGGTTCACCAGAACTCCGATCCACTCTTGGATCCACCCGGACACTTTTCTCTTGGCCGCCAGCAGCACTTTGCAGCAGATCGCCATTCGAATCGACGACGAAACCCGACCCCGAAAGGCACCTATGCACCCGGCTTCCCTGGGTGAGGTAACACGAGTACTCCGGTGCTCCCATGGGTAGAGACTCTTCAAAGTCCTAGATCTCAAAGGGTTTTGTCCTAGTCCTCTTCTAAGTGTCCCTTTCCTCTGTTTTCCCGATCCCGACTTTCTCCATAGAAGTTAACGGCGTATCGCGGTTGTGTATTTACACTGCACGCGTCTCCCGTGGGTCCCCTGTGTCACTACCTTGGGTGGTTCCTTGTGGTCCAAGCACTTCTAGAGGCTCTAGGCCTAGTGTCTAGTTCAGTCGTGGTTCGCATACCACTTTATTGGTATATGGTTTGGTACGCCCCTAGGGCCCAAACGTGTATTTGTGCTATTACTGTGATTTAAGATCTTATAACCTATGTACTTCGAACTCTAGCCTCATAAAGAGACTAGAGGGGTGTGTTTAGTAATAAATACATATATTTTGAATATATACCTGGTGTGGTGCTCTTTCATTTGGTCACTCAAGAGATTATAGACTGGTAAAACAAGCTGCTTTACATTCCTTCAAGACTTAGCCTGAAGGCTGCTCTCCATAGCTACCACTAGGATAGCTTTCAATAAGGTTGTCTTTAACCTACCTACCATAAGAGTCGATTTGGACTGGTGCAAGGTGCCCACTATAATTAGTGGACAGCATATGCCAGGCCAACTTCTCACAACTTCTTCCAGGAGTGGGAGAAGATAACAACCGACAAATGGATACTCAACATCATACAGTTCGGCTACTGCATAGAACTGGTAAGAAAGCCACCAAACAGGAGGCCAACCAACAAGACACGCTCAGCAGAAGAGCTATCACTTCTGTGGCAGGAAGCACAAGAACTCCTCCACAAACAGGCTATAGAAAAGGTACCATACCGGGAAAAAAGCACAGGAGTGTACTCCAACTACTTCCTCGTACCAAAAGTAGACGAAACGTTAAGGCCCATACTGGACCTACGGTTCCTAAACAAATACATAAAGACTCAAAAGTTCAAGATGACGTCCTTACAGGAGGTTATACCTCAGATAAGGTACGGGGATTTTATGTCCACAATAGACCTCAAGGATGCCTACCTACACATTCCCATGAACCAAAAACACAAACATCTACAGAGATTTACCATCAGCAAGACGCACTACCAGTTCACGGCCCTAGCCTTCGGCCTAAAATCCGCGCCAAGGGTATTCACCAAATGCCTAGCTGCTGTAGCAGCGCATCTGCGGAGACAGGGAATACATGTATACCCCTACCTAGATGACTGGTTGGTGAAGGCGAACTCCTACAACCAATGCAAACTACATGCTCAGCAGGTCACACAAACGCTGACAAAACTAGGCTTCTCCATACACAACGGGAAGTCGTTGCTAGAACCAGAACAAGTGAAGATCTTCCTGGGTGCAAAAATCGACACCATTCAGGGCAGGGTGTTCCCCAGCGAAAAGAGAACCTTCGCACTACTGAAGGAGACTCGCCAATACCAGAAGGGGCAACGTCTGACAGTGAGGACGGTGAGCAAGCTCATGGGGATGATGGCGTCCTGCATACACCTAGTCCCCAATATTCGACTACACATGAGACCATTCCAGGAATGGCTGCAACAGCGGTGGTCACAGGCAACAGGGAGTTGGGAAGATCTAGTGGTTGTAACGCACGCAGTGCAGGAAGAGATAGCATGGTGGAACAAGGACAACATAACAAGGGGAAAGCCATTCACACCACCAACTCCAACAGTGACCATCACAACAGACGCATCCCAAATGGGGTGGGGAGCGCACATGAACCTGCTCAAAGTAAGGGGTTTATGGACACAAACAGATGCCGTCAAACACATCAACTACCTAGAACTCAAGACCGTGTTCCTTGCACTAAAAGCGTTCCAGAAACAGCTGTACAGGCAAAGGGTGTTAGTACAAACAGACAACACCACAACGATGTTCTACATCAACAAGCAGGGAGGAACACAGTCAGTGGCGCTGTCAGATCTAGCGCAACAGATATGGAAATGGGCAATTCCATTACAAATAGACCTCCTGGCAATACATCTGCCAGGGAAGGACAATGTGGAAGCAGACAGACTGAGCAGACAGACGTCAATCTCACACGAGTGGGAGCTCAACCCGCAGGAGACGCAAGCACTATTCAAGAAGTGGGGGACCCCACAACTGGACCTGTTTGCAACACACCAGAATGCTAAATGCCAATACTTCGCATCCAGGCAGCCAGGACATCAATCCCAGGGATATGCCCTATGGATGAGCTGGTCAAAGACATTTGCCTACGCTTTTCCACTGATACCGCTGATACACAAGGTGCTCAGCAAGTGCAGAACAAGCAACATGACGCTAATTCTAGTAGCACCACAGTGGGCCAGGCAGTCCTGGTTCTCACAGATCATGGAAATGGCACAGGGATTGCCACACAAGTTCCCAAAAAGAAGAGACCTGCTCTCGATGCAAAACGGAAGGGTACTCCATCCAGAACCAGAGAGCCTCAGCCTAGCAGCGTGGCTCCTGAAGACCTAGAGTTCTCCCACCTCAAGCTTCCGCAAAGCACGCTGGCAGTACAGCGGGAAGCGAGGAGGCCCACCACACGGAAATGCTATGCAGCTAAATGGAAGAGATTCACTGAATGGTGCATCAAGGAAAAGCTCCACAGTAGAATCACCAGAGTATCAACAGTGCTAAAATACTTAACACACTTACTAAAGAGTAACCTGAGCTGCACATCGCTAAGGGTGCACCTGGCAGCAATAGTAGCCTATACAAGAGGAGAAACAGGGAAAAGCTTCTTTACATCTCAAGTGGTAAAAAGATTCCTAGAAGGAGCCAAGAGAATAGCCCCGCCAAAGAGGATGCCGCCGCCGGCATGGAACCTCAATGTGGTTCTAACACAGCTTATGAAAGCACCATTCGAACCCATTCACAAGGCCTCGCTTCATATGCTCACAATAAAGACGGCCTTTCTGGTAGCGATTACCTCGCTACGTAGGGTGAGCGAATTGCAGGCACTCACACTACAAGGACCCTACATTCAGATTTACAATGACAGGGTGGTAATGAGGACGGACCCACACTTCATGCCAAAGGTGGTGTCCAAGTTCCATATAAGCCAAACAATACAAATTCCCAGTTTCTTCCAAAAACCATCCACCAGCGCAAAAAGGGCACTGCACACTCTGGACGCCAGAAGAGCAGTAATGCATTACATCGAAAGGACTAAGGATTGTAGAAAGACAAAGCAATTCTTTGTGTCCTTCGCAAGCAGTTTCCTGGCAGACCAGTGACTAAGAATACCATCACACGATGGATCGCACAGACAATTCAATACTGCCACAAACAGGCAGGCCAAGAGCTACAAGGAGCAGCTCAGGCTCACTCAACCAGGAAAAAGGGAGCAACAATCGCCTTCCTGGCAAACACCTATCCAAGACATTTGCCTGGCGGCAACATGGGCTTCAGTGCACACGTTCACTAAGCACTACTGTGTGGATATACAGATGAACAAAGAAGCACAAGTAGGTCAAAAGGTGCTTCAACATATATTCAACAACCAACGCTCATCTTCCACCCAGCCGCCACAAACATAGCAAACCGCTACAAAGTCTATGCACAGCATAGTGAATCCAGAAAGATTCACGCTGCAAAACGAATAGTTTCTTACCTGTCGGTGTAGTTTTGCAGCTTGAAGACTTTCTGGATTCACTAGCGAACCCACCCGCCTCCGCCAGAAAGATGAGACAGGAGGAAGATGGGACTAACAAATGGGAAAACACCTTCAAAGGTAAAAGGATAAACAAGACAAGCACAAGACAAGAAAAAAAGAATCCGAAGATGGCGTCCAAGGGTGGGAGCTTCCGGAGGAAGCGCGCCGACGTCACGGTAGGACACCAAATGGTGGGGCGTCGACGCCCACCTGGGCTACACCAAAAAAAAAAAAAAAAAAGAGACTACGATTCCGGACCCAACCACTAGACCGCGGAATAATGCACAGCATAGTGAATCCAGAAAGTCTTCAAGCTGCAAAACTACACCGACAGGTAAGAAACTATTCGTTACTTATGCAGGTTATCACTAAATCTTTAAGGATGAGAAGCAGTGTCCTTTCTTGCTACAAGTACCATCTCTATGACAGGAAACAATTGTGTTTGCACAAAGCACTTTATCTTAGTTATGCTGTGGAACCACAGTTGGCCTAATTTTGAGCTGCTGTTATTTAAAGTCGTAATACGGCACCCAGCAAATACTGATACAGAATCTTCTGATTAATAGGAAGCTTCCATTGACACTTTCCCCACCTGTTGTTGGTCTGAGCCATGCTCATTGGGGAGAGAATGTGGCCTAACGGCTAGGACGGTCGACCTCGGAGCTGGGGAACCGGGTTCGAGTCTCGGCAGGGACGCTCAGCATTCTGGGCAAATCACTTCATCTCCCTGTGCCTAACAAAAATGAATGTGTCCATCTGTAACGTAACTGGTGCTCATGTAAAGCGCTCTGATACCTCCGGGTCTAGTTCGTGCTGTGTAAAACTCCACAAAAAAAAAAACCTGATAAAAGCCAATCACCTGTCTTCAGTTTCACCAAAGCATTCAAACAAGAGAGACGACTTAACAGGCCTGGAATGGTGGCTCTTCCATGCAGCCTCTATTGTGGCCTGTGCGTTCACAAATGGTAGCATTTTGTACCCCTACATAGAGCCACTCAACACAATAGAACTGGAAAGTGATATAGTAACAGACGCTGGCCCATGATATTCTAACATCTGCTCTACACTAACCACACTACCTGCTCAATTCCAGAGGTGTACGCAACAAGACAACACATGGCATCACATCTTTTTTCTGCACAATCAGCCAACTTCCAAGGTTTGGTGACTGCTGAACAATTAGGATAGCAGCCATTCCCTAAGAACTCTAAGCCTCCCTTGTTAGTGTATATTTCTTGCCCATCGCATCTGACAATACCAAAGCTGGACACCTTCCTTGGTGCACCACATGTCTGAGATCCTGTCAGATGCTACTTGACTGAAGCGCTCTGAGGTAGACACTTAGGGCCTGATTCACAGAACTAACTTACGTCAAAAACGTAAAGTTAGTACTTTTTGGTATTCACACAATACACTTACTCATTTTGGTATTCACAGAATGAACTTACTCATTTCGGTATTCACAGAAGTTAGTAGTCCTAACTTTAGGACTCCTAAATGCCTTCTGTGAATACCGAAAGTCTTAAAGTTAGGATTTTTCTCAGTTTAGGAGTAGTAAAGTTAGGACTCCTAACTTTAGGACTCCTAAATGCCTTCTGTGAATACCGAAAGTCTTAAAGTTAGGATTTTTCTCAGTTTAGGAGTAGTAAAGTTAGGACTCCTAACTTTAGGACTCCTAAATGCCTTCTGTGAATACCGAAAGTCTTAAAGTTAGGATTTTTCTCAGTTTAGGAGTAGTAAAGTTAGGACTCCTAACTTTAGGACTCCTAAATGCCTTCTGTGAATACCGAAAGTCTTAAAGTTAGGATTTTCTCAGTTTAGGAGTAGTAAAGTTAGACTTTACTACTCCTAAACTGAGAAAAATCCTAACTTTAAGACTTTCGGTATTCACAGAAGGCATTTAGGAGTCCTAAAGTTAGGAGTCCTAACTTTACTACTCCTAAACTGAGAAAATCCTAACTTTAAGACTTTCGGTATTCACAGAAGGCATTTAGGAGTCCTAAAGTTAGGAGTCCTAACTTTACTACTCCTAAACTGAGAAAATCCTAACTTTAAGACTTTCGGTATTCACAGAAGGCATTTAGGAGTCCTAAAGTTAGGACTACTAACTTCTGTGAATACCGAAATGAGTAAGTTCATTCTGTGAATACCAAAATGAGTAAGTGTATTCTGTGAATACCAAAAAGTACTAACTTTACGTTTTTGACGTAAGTTAGTTCTGTGAATCAGGCCCTTAAATCGAAAGTAACTTGCAGTGAATTTTAATTGTACACACAGGAGTGCCATGAATGCCTGAAGAAAAAATAAAGTGTTCTGTTGGTGTTTCAGGGCTTCAACCCAATATTCTTCTATATCAGTGGCTATGCAATGGTGTTGAATTAAAGATTGACCATTTTCTTCTGGCTGGATCAAATTTAAAACATATGAGCATTATTAGTTTATTTCTGCTGCTGTTTTCCTTTGGAAGCCCCATGGGTACTTGGGGCATGCTCTGAAAGGTGGAGGGGACACAATTGGATAAGTGTGGAACACAAGGTTTTCAAAAGGACCACATTTTACATAGTTGTTAGGTGTTATCCAGATCTTGATGCATGGCTTTTCATAGCACAGCAGCTCCAGGATCTCAGCTGAGGGTAGCTGCCATTATCATAGGCAGGTCACAGGCTGCCTGACTTTGCCGGCTGCAGGCAGGTATGGCTCGGTGATCTCCTGCTGACACTGCACTAAATATGACTTACAACCTATGTGTAATGTAGATACATCAAGCAGTGAAAGCCAAGGCGGTCCCATCATGGGGCTGTAACATGGACTGAGGGTCCCCGTCAGATGGTCTGCACATGTGGGTTCTGTGAACGTGCTGCTGTCTTCGTACAGTGTAGTCAAGGTTATGAAACAGGAAGTCTTGAGGTATTAGAAATGAAAGATCTTCTCGGTCAAAAATTGATCAATATGAATGAATGCACCATAAAACTGTTAAACATCGATTTGCACCATGATGAATAGTGGCTAGTAGTGGGCATAAGTAAAAAGCAACGACCTGGTCAGGCTGCACGCAGAGATAGTGATCAAATTCTGGCGTTACACTAGGTTGTCTAACTATTTTCCATTCAAACAATGGCACCCATAATTGCTTATAGTTCAGCAAATTTAAAGGAGTCAGTCATTGAAATAACACTTCTCAGAAGTCCTTTTGTTTCATGACGTCTGTTTTTATTTTGATCCCTACCGTGGGATTTACCATTAGCAAAGCCAAAAAGTCTGCCTAGAGTAAGCCAATGGATGCACAATACTGCCTCCTTCTCCCATAATTTCAAGCCACCCAGCTCAGCTTGAAAGAGCATGACAACATAGACCTCGCACTAGATGTCTTGGAGACAGCTATTACCCAGTCTCTAGACACAATTGCACCGAGATCAATAGACATTAACAAAATACATGGCAGGGCTAAAAGCTCACCTTGGTTCACTGACTCACTAAAAATAGACAAGCAGATGAACAGAAGAGCGGAACGAAAATGGAGAGCAACGAAAACCATAGAGGACACAATAGCCTATAAACTCATGCAGAGACAATATCTAAATAACATCAAGGAAGCTAAGAAATCTTACATCGTAAATAGAATCAATAGAGCAGCCAACTCCCAAAAAGAACTTCATAGAATAATAAAGAAATTTACTAATCCCCCTTCCTGACAGAATGCCAGTCCCCCTCTCAAACCTGGGTCAAGGAACTCTCTTTCTTCTATAGAGATAAAATTGACAAGATTTATAACTCCCTCTCGAATCCCAAGATAGAAATACCTATTATGGAGGAGGAAGTTATCTCTTCACGCAAGACTGCAAGTCTGGAGGTGTTTACCGAACTAACCCAGGAGGAGGTAGGAACCGCACTTAACAAAATTAAACGGGGTCCCCGGAGGATCTTACCCCACCTCATATCTTATCTACCTTGTCTCCCGCATTACTCATCAGTCTCACCGAGCTCCTCAACTTGTCTCTAAACCTGGCAAAAGTCCCCATTAAATGTAAATCAGCAAGGTTTAAACCAATCCTAAAAAAACAATCAGCAGATCCAAAAGACTTTAACAACTATCGACCCGTTTCCTTACTGCCATTCTTTGGTAAAATAATGGAATCCCTGGTTAACAAACAACTACTGACCTATCTAGAAAGTCACCAACTACTGGACCCCTCCCAATCAGGTTTCAGGGCAGGTTTCAGTACTGAAACTGCCCTGGTGGAGGTAGTAGACAATATAAAACTCTCCTTGGACAACGAGCAGCCAGCAATGCTGGTCCTGCTGGACCTGTCGGCAGCCTTCAACACTATCTCTTATGCTATCTTAATACAAAGGCTTGAAGAGATTGGAGTAGGAGGTAAAGCCCTAGGCTGGCTAACAAACTTTCTAAAAGATCGTACCAGCACTGTCCAACTGGACTCTATAGTCTCCAGCAGCTCAGCGGCTGATAAAGGAGTCCCGCAGGGATCAGTACTGAATCCCATTCTGTTTAACATCTATGTAGCACCTTTGGTGGAGATCATTCGATCATATGGGTTTGAAGCTATGTCATATGCGGACAACACCCAGCTAATCGTCACTTTGGGTCCTAACCTGCTAGACACAAGAACCAGATTTATTAACTGCATGTCTCATCTATCCAAATGGATGCATAAAAATTATCTACAACTAAATGCCTGCAAGACTGACGTGATTCTATTTGGCAAATCACAATCATTCTGGTCAACAGCATGGTGGCCCTCCAGCATAGGTCCCTGCCCCATGCCAAAATCTATGGTGCAAAACCTTGGGATTATGATAGATGATAAGCTATCTATGAAAGACCACGTAAACCAGACATTGGCCACATGCTATGGCACCCTGAGAACACTATGAAAGATCTTCCAATGGATCCTGCTGAAATCCAGGAAAACGCTGGTGCAGGGTCTAATAATTAGCCGACTAGACTATGGCAATTCCCCAATGGCCTCCATTAATGAAGACCTATATACAAGGCTCCAGGTAATGCAGAACACCACCGCTAGACTAGTCCAGAATCTTCCTTCCCAATCCCCATCTGCCCTGAGAGCACTGCACTGGCTCCCATTCAGAAAGCGTACATGCTTCAAACTTATGTGCATTGCACATAAAGCCCTGCATGGAGCAGGGCCAAGCTATTTATCCAAGAAACTCAGGGGCATATTATCAAGGCGGCGCTATGAAATTATCGCCGCTTTTGCGCCCGTTTTCGGGCGAAAAGCGGCGATAATTTCATCGCCTTATCAGCAAAGACACGCTATCGCGTGTTTTGCTGACTTAGCGCCCGTTTCCAGCACGCCTAACTTTGCATCGCTAATGAGATGCAAAGTAGGCGTGGCTGTGAAACCAACCAGGGAAAATATCGCAAAGGCAGCTTCGCGATATTAACAAGGAAGGGTAGCGATTTTTAAAATCGCGTTAAGTATGACTTAACGCAGGAATTTAACGTCTGTTAAATTCCTGACTAAGGCATACTTAACATGGGGGGTGGATTCTGTGGCTAAGACCACAGGCCCTATCATCTAGGATATTGCCGTTTTCCACCATGGAAAACGGCGATATCCACACTATCTCTGGAATTTTTATTACCTCGGCGATCCGCGTTGTTGATAACGCGCTAACCGGGCGATAAATTCCAGAGATAGCCGGCGATAATTATGCAAGCGCTAAGCGCGCTTTGCGATATTTATCGCCGGCCCTTGTTAATATGCCCCTCAGTTGGTACTCACCAAGAAGAAACCTGAGATCTGAAGGAAAACATCTTCTTACCCCTCTCAAAGTGCACACCGCCAGAAACGGCGGTAGGTCTTTCTCTCACCTGGCCCCCAACAATGGAATAAGCTCCCAATACATATTTGTGCCATCTCAGACCATAAACAGTTTAAAAAGCAACTAAAAACATGGCTATTCTAAATCCAGCTTTTCCATATTGTAGGACCCCTCCTTTATGGCCCGCTACAGAGCCATGAGACCCCTCGGGGTGATATGTGAGGTTTACAAATGGTCATAACATAACATAACATTTGTTCATGACTTAATTTGCACGTGTTAGCTCATTAAAGCCAAACCTATTGATCGTACTGAGGTTTGTTTTAGATTGTTCCTGAATTGTAGCAGGGATACCATGGGCAGATTTAATAAAAACTTTTTGCGAGGTTTGCCTCAGAATAGTGACTGCAACTTGCGCAAAATATCTACTTGGGATTTACTTTTATGCGCAAAACTTGTTTCGAACTGGAAAGTTGTCTCAAAATAACGTAAGCAAAAGGAACAAATGATGGACAGAATCATGAACAATGCAGACATTCACTCCCAGTCACAAGGATCTGAGTTTAATTCATTGTTCTTTTGCTCACCGCACCACCCCAGTTTGGACCCAGCCATATGCAAATCAGTCTTGACCCTGTTCCTCATGGCTACAGTCCAACCCGAACTGCCAAGCCAGGTCATCCCTGGACCAGAAATAAGCATCCTGTGACTGGGTTCAGGGAATCACCCCTCATCAGCCAGGCTAGCTTGAATTCAGTGGTGCAGTGAGCACGGGACCCATGTCTGGGCATACCCTTCCCACTTAGGGCGACAAAAGCAAAAGGAGCAAATGATGGACGGAATGCTGAACAATGCAAACATTCACCCCCAGTCACAAGGATCTGGATTTAATCCATCGTTCTTTTGCTCACCACACCACCCCAATTTGGACCCAGCCATATGCAAATCAGTCTTGACCCTGTTCCTCATGGGAACAGTCCAGCCTGAACTGCCGATCAGGCCTTCCCTGGAACAGAAACAAGCATCCTGGGACCGGTTCAAGTGAAGCGAGCCAAGACTACAACTAACAGAGTGCACTTATTAGGTATATGAAGGCCCCAGACTGGAATGGAGGTGTCCTGCCATCTTGAAAGGATTTGGCAAGCCCTAGGCATTTTTTTATGTAGAGAGGTGCTAGATAATAAAGGCTAAAAGGAGGAGAAGTACCCGATTGTCCCAGGTGAAAAAGAATTAGGATGAAAACTACCAGATCATGGCCATGATAATGCAATGAGGACACATCCTCAAACTCCTTTTGGTTAGGGGAGCATTTGGAGAAACCGGACATTACAACTTTACATGCAGCACAAATAACTACATAGAGGTGGGAGGAATACCATTTTTGATTACTTGCCGGTACACCCCTTTTTCACCCCAACCCATTGCTGAAGGAATCGTGAATGCATTGTTCTCACAAATCATGTTATACTGACTGAGGGTAGATTGTTACAAGGCTAGGATCTTTAGCTATGTTCACTCTCCACAACAGACTTTCTACTAGTTTCATTCCTTGTTGAGCTCTGCATACTTTTGCTGTAGGCTGTAAACCCTCTGCAACCCATTACTGGACTATACAAAATCATTCCTGTATTCGACTGTGAGCAATCAGCAGACCCCTTTCCTGTGCTTATAATCTGCACAGAAAAAGCTGCATGCCATCTGCAGGCCTCCGAGGATTGTGACAATCTTTTGCCACAATAGTGCCCTAACCAACCCTGCTTCGAACCTGGATGAACAGCTACAGAAGTGGTTGATTGCAGCCACTCTGAATAACCTCACTTTTGTGCCATAGCTCCTTTGAGCAACTGGCAGCAGCAGCTGGTATCACTCTAGCCCCATAGAATACCTCAGACTATCCCGGGGCTATAATAAACTCTATTTACAGAATCTCAAGTAAGTCCACCCTCACTCAGAACACTGCATCTTTGGCTACACACCCGCCCCCACCAGGTGCTGTGGACTGGGATGCCTAAATCTGTTTCAGAGTTCCAGCATTTAAATTGCTATTTGACTCCAATTGCCTCTTGAGTATTTCATAGACTTGAACTGTTATGCAGTTGATTAGTAGAAGAAAGGTAAAGGCTGCTATTATTCAAACACATTTTTTAAAATAATGTTTCCCCACACAGAGTCCATTGCTTTGTTAGAAACACAAACCTTTAAACATGGCCAGCCACGCCTATATTTCCCCAAGATCTGTGTAGGAGAGTAGGATCTGCTTCACATGGGTACCCCCACTTTTTTCTGATGCTTCACTGTTTTTCAACCTTAGTCTGGCTGGGGCCCTGCTAATCAGAACCCCAGCCTAGCTGCTTCCTCTTTAAAATGGTTTCCATGTGCCTTAGGCACATCTCTGATTGGAATCTGGAATGCCCTTATAAGTCCCTAGTATATGGTATACTATGTACCCAGGGCATAGGTACCTCAGAGGCCTACCAGGGGCTGCAGCATGTATTGTGCCACCCCTGGAAGGCCATCCAAACTGACACCACAGGTCTGCTACTGCAGCCTGGGTAAGGTGGTGCATGCACCCCTTACTGTGATATAGGCTACCTATATCACTACATACATACACACATATAAACCTATAAGTCACTCCTATGGCAGGCCTTATCAATCCTGAAGGCAGAGTGCGTGGTTCCTATGTGAGAGGGTGCCCCTGCATGAGCTGGGCCCCTCTGCAGCGTTCGGAGACCCTTCTCTGATGCTGTTTGTAGTGCAGCCCGACCATATACTCTTAAGCGCATTATAACCTCGCGTTAAATGCTAACTTTGGGATGGCTGCACGGAAACATGTCGTGTTTGGTGTCAAACATCTTGGAATACTACCCCCCCGCCAGTTCTGGTGGCGGGGGTAGCATTCCACCCTTCTAGAGGGAGAGACATGTACACACCGGTATACCCGGTACTGACATTCCAGAGCCCTGGCATCACAAAATGGATGCCGCTGCCACAGACACGAGTCTGGCCTCCTGCTGCTGACCGAAACTCCGGCAGGGGAGGCCTGGCAATAGGTTTCCTGTCCCAGGGAGGTGTAACCACCTCCCCAGACAGGATAGTGTGTATTGGGGCTGGGCGGGAGCACTCTCTGGTGCTTTGAAGTCCTGCACTGGGGGCACATTTGGTGTCCCTGTGCATACCCCAGTTCAAACCGGCTCAGGGGCTTCCAGCCCCTGCTCTGGCACGAAACTGGACAAAGGGAAAGGGGTGTAACCACCCCTCTGCCCTGACCCTCCCATAGGTGGGGCCACAGAGTATGTCCAACCCCCTACCTTAGTATAAGTATGTACCCCAGTCCTTAGGACTTTAGATTAACCTGGACGAAACTCTGACACAGAATCCTGGACCTTCGACGCTCTACTTCAAGATTAGAGGACTGAAGAATCTCCCTTGGGGTCAAGGAGTGACTCCCCTGCTTGCCAGGCACCAAAGAAGCAATTGTCCGGTCTGCATCGCTGAAGCTCCCGTCGGACGCCGAAGTCTTTGCATCACCAGAGGTGGATTTCCAGACTTCCCCGAGGCTGCCCTGAGTCCCCAGCAAAGCTGAGGCCCGTAGCTGTCGTGGGTAACGTGGAACCGTGACCCCTGGACACCGAACGCATTTGCAAGTGCATCCTCTTCTGGGTCTCCCACGAAGTCGTGCTTTGGGCTCCGAGTAGCCCCAGCCTCCAGCACCAACTGCACCGAAGAACACTGGCCTCCACTCCTTGAGTGTCCTGTGAGCCAGCTCCACGTGCATCGACTCGAGGCTCCTTTGCGGTTGCTAGTCCGTTGGCTAGTAGGCCCTCCCGAATGCCAATCTTTTTTTGCTTGGGCTCCCTGGTTGCTCCAGGTGTGCCCTGACTTACCCTTGCTGGGTGAGTCCCCCAGACCTTGCTCATCTGCAACATCATCCTTCTTCCATTTCCACGAGACTTGCCGTTGCCAAGGCTTGTTGGGTCCAATCCGGTCGCCGACACCCCTGTAATCGACAGACGTTGTGGAACAGCTCGAATCCAGCTCCTGGTTGTCGTCGACGCCTCCTGGACCTCGTGGCTGAATAGTCAAGACGACCGTCAACCTACCTGAAGCACTCGACATCGGTGGGCATCTGCTCATCGCCTTCCTGGTCACTGGCTAGTGACCCAGACTCTGTCCCCTCTGCTTTCAGGTTCTTCAGATCTTCGATCCACCTTTGGATCCACCCGAACACTTTCGACTTGACCGCCAGCAGCACTTTGCAGCAGATCGCCATTGAAAGCGACGACGAACCCCGAAAGACACCTATGCACCCGGCTCCCCTGGGTGAGGTAACTCGAGTACTCCGGTGCTCCCGTGGGTATTGACACTAGAACAGCCTAGTTCTCAAAGGGTTTGCTCCAAGTCCTCCTCTAAGTGTCCCTTTTCTTTTAAATTCTAATCGCAACTTTTCCCATAGAAGTTAACGGCGATTCGCGGCTGTGTTCATACACTGCACGCGTCCCCCGTGGGTCCCCTGTGTCACTGCCTTGGGTGGTTCCTTGTGGTCCAAGCACTTCTACAGGCTCTAGGCCTTGTGTCTAGCTCAGTCGTGGTTCTTATACCACTTTATTGGTATATGGTTTGGTACGCCCCTGGGGCTCAAACGTGTATTTGTGCTATTACTGTAGATAACTAACTTATAATTTATGTACTTCGAACTCTAGCATCATAAAGAGACTAGAGGGTGTGTTTAGTAATAAATACATATATTTTGAATATATACCTGGTGTGGTCCTCTTTCATTTGGTCACTCAAGAGATTATAGACTGGTAAAACAAGCTGCTTTACATTCCTTCAAGACTTAGCCTGAAGGCTGCTCTCCATAGCTACCACTAGGATAGCTTTCAATAAAGGTTGTCTTTAACCTATCTCCAATAAGGGGTTGTTTGGACTGGTGCAAGGTGCCCACTATAATTAGTGGACAGCATATGCCAGGCCAACTTCTCACATTGGTGTGCAGCTTGTGGGATTCCAGCTTGCTATTGTTTTACCAGATAATCTCAATTGAATTGATCAACTGAAAACCACTAAGGGTACCTAAGGTACATATAAATCAAGCTTAGTAATACAGTAAGTTCTACTGAACTTAGAGTTGTGTGTTAAGGGATAGCACACCCTGTCTACAACTCAAAGAGAGTTTAGTAGCCCACACTAGAGTAGGTAGTGCATACACCACACCTACTGGTCCTGTCTTCAAAGTCAGGACCCAGTGAGTCCTTGCCAGAAGCCAGTGGGCTTCTTCCCTCCAAGTATGATAAACTCCCATTCTTGGAATTGAGAGCATTATGCAATACTAGGAAGTTGAAGGCAGGCAAAAGTGCCAGCACCCAACACCTCAGGGAGGTGTTACTAGCTGATGATCTCAGCAGGCCCCTAGGGTCTGAAGGGGTAGGCAAAGAGGGTGGGGCAGAAGATGAGGAAGGGGTCAGGGGTGAAGAAACCCAGGCCCCCCCCTCTGAAACTGGCCAGGAAGTTGAAAATGACCTTGTCCTGGAAAACCCAATTCCTCCTGTGGAGGAGGAGGGGGAGGATCAGACTGACCTCCCCTTTGTCCCCCAGGAAGAGTTCTGAGTGTGCCCAGAAGGTCTAGGTCTCCTTCTCAGGAGTCTAACCACTCTGACACCTCAATAGGGACCTCTGTCTCCTCTCATAGGAGGGAATCCTCTTATGAGAGGAGAAAGAGACTGATTCAGTATGAGCAAACTCAGCTTGAACTCAGAAAACAGCAATTGGCTATAGACAGGGAGTCCCTAGATCTCTATAGAGAGAGACAAAAGTTGGGACTAGAGTCCCATGGTGGCAGCAGTTTCCCCAAAGATAGGGAAAGGTCTTATGACCATAGAAACCTGAGCAAGATTGTCCCTCCCTATCAGAGTGGGGATGACATCCACAAATGGATAACTGCTCTAGAGAGGGCCTGTAAAGTACAGAGGGTCCCTCAGGAGCAGTGGGCAGCAATCTTGTGGCTCTCCTTTGCAGACAAAGGTAGAGACAAGCTCCTCACTGTTAGAGAGGAGGATGCTGATAATTACAAAGTCTTGAAGAGTGCTCTAATTGATGGGTTTGGCCTAACCACTGAACAATACAGGTTAAAGTTCAGGGATACCCAAAAAGCACAGACTCAAGACTGGGTGGACTTTGTTGATTGTTCTGCCAAGGCTCTGGAAGGTTGGTTATTGTGCAGTAAGGTATGTGACTTCACAGGATTGTACAATCTGAACATGAGGGAGCAGATTCTTAATAACTGTCAAAATCAGCTGTTGCATCAGCACCTGGTAGACTCTGATCTGACGTCTCCCTAAGAATTGGGAAAGAAGGCAGACAAATGGGTCAGAACCAGGGTGAAGCAGAAGGTACAGAACCAAGGTGGTGACCCTAAGAAGCAAGATTCGAAAACCTCTGATAAGGGTGGGGAGAAGGGTAAAGATCAAAAGTCTTCACAAGGCCCCCAAAAATCTTCTTCAGGTGGGGATTCACAGTCTACCAAAGGGAAAGGCCAAAGGAAACCATGGTGCAAGGTCTGTAAGCAAAAGACCCACTGGACCAGTGATTGCACCAAGTCCAAAGACTCTACTCCAGCCCCCACCAATGCCCCTAAGGCACCTGCTCCCCCTAGTGCAGTTACAGTTGGTGGTGGGACTACACAAGCCAAGGGTTTAGTAGGGTTGACCCTGGGTAAGGAGATGAGCTCTGACCTAGTCAGAGAACTCACTCAGGCTGTCCTAGTCTGTGATGGAGGCATGGATATGACCTCCTCTGTGAGTCCCAGTAATCTGGGCAAGTACAGACAACAGCCCTTAATCAATGGAAGAGAGGCTTTGGCATTTAGGGACACAGGGGCAAGTGTCACCATGGTGACACAAGACCTTGTGAATCCTGGGCAGATTATACTTGGTGAAATGTACCAAGTGACCAATGCTAGCAACGTCAGAACAGACCATACTCTGGCAGTTGTTAACTTCTCCTGGGGAGGGGTAACTGGCCTTAAGAAGGTTGTGGTAAGTGCAGACCTACCCGTTGAATGCTTGCTTGGCAATGACTTAGAAACTTCAGCTTGGGCAGAAGTGGAGCTCAGGACCCATGCAGAAATGCTGGGCATCCCTGCAGATGTGTTTGCTGTGACCAGGTCACAAGCCAAAATGTCTAGCACTGAACAGGCCTTGGATTCTGGAATAATGGACCAAGTGCCCTCCAAGAAGAGGAGTAGTAGGGTAAAGGCAGTGCCTTCCCCCTTGGCTCAGAAGGAAGATCAGTCCCTTGAGGGGGATGATCTCAGTCCTGAGGAAGGAACTGTCCCAGAGGAGCTTGAACCTGACCAGGTTGAGTTCTTGGGGACAGGGGGCCCTTCCAGGGCAGATCTGAGCCAGGAGCAGCAGAGCTGCCCCTCTCTTGAACCCCTCAGACAGCAAGCTGCTGCTGAGGCTGCTGGGAAAGCTAGTGGTCCCCATACTGTGTATTGGGATGATGGACTCTTGTACTCAGAGTGTAGAGACCCCAAGCCTGGTGCTACCAGGAGGTTGGTTATACCTTTGAAGTTCAGGGGCTTCCTATTGACCCTAGCCCATGACATTCCCTTAGCAGGTCACCTGGGCCACAACAAGACTTGGGACAGAATTGTCCCTCACTTTCACTGGCCCCACATGTCTGAAGACACCAAGGAGTTTTGTCGCTCCTGTGTAACCTGCCAAGCCAGTGGCAAGGCAGGTGGCACTACAAAGGCCCCCCTGATACCACTACCTGTGGTGGGGGTTCCCTTTGAAAGGGTGGGGATTGACATTGTTGGTCCCATGGATCCCCAAACAGCATCTGGGCACAGGTTTATCCTGGTGGTAGTGGATCATGCCACCAGGTACCCAGAGGCTATTCCCCTTAGGGCCACTACAGCACCTGTGGTGGCAAGGGCCCTCCTGGGAATTTTCTCAAGAGTGGGCTTCCCTAAGGAGGTTGTATCAGACAGGGGTGCAAACTTTATGTCTGGATACTTAAAAGCAATGTGGAAGGAGTGTGGAGTGACTTACAAGTTCACCACACCCTATCACCCACAATGCAATGGTTTAGTTGAGAGATTCAACAAAACCTTGAAGGGCATGATTAAAGGGCTCCCAGAAAAGCTTAGGCGAAGATGGGACATACTCTTGCCCTGCCTTTTATTTGCGTACAGGGAGGTGCCTCAAAAGGGGGTTGGCTACAGCCCTTTTGAACTTTTGTTTGGTCACCCTGTCAGGGGTCCATTGTGCTTGGTGAAGGAAGGATGGGAGTTACCTCTCAAGCCCCCAAAGCAAGACATAGTGGACTATGTACTTGGTCTCCGCTCCCGGATGGCTGAGTATATGAAAAAGGCAACTAAAAACCTTGAGGCTAGCCAGGAACTTCAAAAATCCTGGCATGACCAAAGGCTGTACTGACTGTTTACCAGCCAGGACAGAAGGTGTGGGTGTTGGAGCCAGTGGCCCCAGCAGCTCTCCAAGACAAATGGAGTGGACCCCACACCATTGTTGAACAGAAGGGTGAGGTTACCTATTTGGTGGACCTAGGAACACCCAGGAGTCCCCACAGGGTTCTCCATGTCAACAGGTTAAAACCATATGTGGACAGGGCAGACATGGGCTTGCTCATGGCTACTGATGAGGGACAGGAGGAAGAGAGTGACCCACTCCCTGACCTGCTCTCACAGAACCCTGGTGATGGGTCAGTGGATGGTGTAGCCTTGGCAGGCAGCCTCACTACCCAGCAGCAGACTGATTGCAGACAGGTGCTCAATCAGTTCAGACACATATTCTCACTGACACCCAGTCAGACTACCTGGTGCACTCATGAAGTGGACACTGGGGACAGTCTGCCTATTAAAAATAAGATTTATAGGCAACCTGACCATGTCAGGGACTGTATCAGGACAGAAGTCCAGAAGATGTTGGATTTGGGAGTTATTGAACCCTCAGATAGCCCTTGGGCTAGTCCAGTGGTCCTTGTGCCAAAACCTCACACCAATGGTGGGAAAAGAGAGATGAGGTTTTGTGTGGACTACAGGGGTCTCAATGCAGTCACTAGGACTGATGCCCATCCAATACCAAGGGCAGATGAGCTAATAGACACTTTGGCCTCAGCCAAGTATCTAAGCACATTTGACCTGACAGCTGGCTACTGGCAGATCAGACTAGCTGAGGATGCAAAGCCAAAGACAGCATTCTCAACCCCTAGTGGGCATTATCAATTTGTGGTGATGCCCTTTGGTCTGAAGAATGCACCTGCCACTTTTCAGAGGTTGGTGAATACAGTCCTTACAGGTCTGGAAGCCTATAGTGCAGCATATCTAGATGATATTGCTGTCTTTAGCTCCACCTGGGAGGATCACCTGGTCCACCTCAGAAATGTTTTACAGGCCCTGCAGAAAGCAGGCCTGACTATCAAGGCCACCAAGTGCCAGATAGGGCAGAGTCAGGTTGTGTACCTGGGCCACCTTGTGGGCGGAGGCCAGGTTCAACCACTGCAGAGCAAGATCCAGACCATCATGGACTGGACTGCTCCAACTACCCAGACTCAGGTGAGAGCCTTCTTAGGCCTGACTGGGTACTATAGGAGATTTGTCAAGGGGTATGGATCAATAGTGACACCCCTGAATGACTTAACTTCCAAGAAAATGCCCAAAAAGGTTCAGTGGACAGTTAGCTGTCAAAAGGCATTTGAAGACCTAAAGCAGGCCATGTGCTCTGCTCCCATTCTACAGAGTCCTGATTACTCCAAGAAGTTCATTGTTCAAACTGATGCATCTGAATTGGGGGTAGGGGCTGTACTGTCACAATTGAATGATGAAGGTCAGGATCAGCCAGTAGCTTTTATTAGCAGAAGGCTGACCCCTAGAGAGAAACGTTGGTCAGCCATTGAGAGGAGGCCTTTGCTGTGGTCTGGACTCTGAAGAAGTTGAGGCCATACTTGTTTGGTACTCACTTCCTTGTTCAAACAGACCATAAGCCCCTCTTATGGCTAAAACAAATGAAGGGTGAAAACCCCAAACTGCTTAGGTGGGCCATTTCCCTACAGGGGATGGACTTCACAGTGGAACATAGACCTGGGAGTAACCATGCCAATGCAGATGGACTCTCTAGGTACTTCCACTTAGAACATGAAGACTTAACTGGGCAAGGTTAGTTTAATGTCCCTACGTTTGGGGGGGGGGGGTTGTGTAGGAGAGTAGGATCTGCTTCACATGGGTACCCCCACTTTTTGCTGATGATTCACTGTTTTTCGACCTTAGTCTGGCTGGGGCCCTGCTAATCAGAACCCCAGCCTAGCTGCTTCCTCTTTAAAATTGTTTCCATGTGCCTTAGGCACATCTCTGATTGGAATCTGGAGTGCCCTTATAAGTCCCTAGTATATGGTATACTATGTACCCAGGGCATAGGTACCTCAGAGGCCTACCAGGGGCTGCAGCATGTATTGTGCCACCCCTGGAAGGCTATCCAAACTGACACCACAGGTCTGCTACTGCAGCCTGGGTAAGGTGGTGCATGCACCCCTTACTGTGATATAGGCTACCTATATCACTACATACATACACACATATAAACCTATAAGTCACTCCTATGGCAGGCCTTATCAATCCTGAAGGCAGAGTGCGTGGTTCCTATGTGAGAGGGTGCCCCTGCATGAGCTGGGCCCCTCTGCAGCGTTCGGAGACCCTTCTCTGATGCTGTTTGTAGTGCAGCCCGACCATATACTCTTAAGCGCATTATAACCTCGCGTTAAATGCTAACTTTGGGATGGCTGCACGGAAACATGTCGTGTTTGGTGTCAAACATCTTGGAATATTACCCCCCCGCCAGTTCTGGCGGAGGGGGTAGCATTCCACCCTTCTAGAGGGAGAGACATGTACACACCGGTATACCCGGTACTGACTTTCCAGAGCCTTGGCATCACAAAATGGATGTCGCTGCCACAGACACGAGTCTGGCCTCCTGTTGCTGACCGAAACTCCGGCAGGGGAGGCCTGGACAATAGGTTTCCTGTCCCAGGGAGGTGTAACCACCTCCCCAGACAGGATAGTGTGTATTGGGGCTGGGCGGGAGCACTCTCTGGTGCTTTGAAGTCCTGCACTGGGGGCACATTTGGTGTCCCTGTGCATACTCCAGTTCAAACCGGCTCAGGGGCTTCCAGCCCCTGCTCTGGCGCGAAACTGGACAAAGGGAAAGGGGTGTAACCACCCCTCTGCCCTGACCCTCCCATAGGTGGGGCCACAGAGTATGTCCAACCCCCTACCTTAGTATAAGTAGGGGACCCCAGTCCTTAGGACTTTAGATTAACCTGGACGAAACTCTGACACAGAATCCTGGACCTTCGACGCTCTACTTCAAGATTAGAGGACTGAAGAATCTCCCTTGGGGTCAAGGAGTGACTCCCCTGCTTGGCAGGCACCAAAGAAGCAATTGTCCGGTCTGCATCGCTGAAGCTCCCGTTGGACGCCGAAGTCTTTGCATCACCAGAGGTGGATTTCCAGACTTCCCCGAGGCTGCCCTGAGTCCCCAGCAAAGCTGAGGCCCGTAGCTGTTGTGGGTAACGTGGAACCGTGACCCCTGGACACCAAACGCATTTGCAAGTGCATCCTCTTCTGGGTCTCCCACGAAGTCGTGCTTTGGGCTCCGAGTAGCCCCAGCCTCCAGCACCAACTGCTCCAAAGAACACTGGCCTCCACTCCTTGAGTGTCCTGTGAGCCAGCTCCACGTGCATCAACTTGAGGCTCCTTCGCTGTCGCTAGTCCGTTGGCTAGTAGGCCCTCCCGAAGGCCAATCTTTTTCTGCTTGGGCTCCCTAGTTGCTCCAGGTGTGCCCTGAATTACCCTCACTGGGTGAGTCCCCCAGTCCTTGCTGGTCTGCAACATCGTCCTTCTTCCATTTCCACGAGACATGCCATTGCCAAGGCTTGTTGGGTCCAATCCGGTCGCCGACACCCCTGCAATCGACAGACGTCATGGGACAGCTCGAATCCAGCTCCTGGTCGTCGTCGACACCTCCTGGACCTCGTGGCTGAAGAGTCAAGACAACCATCAACCTACCTGAAGCACTCGACATCGGTGGGCATCTGCTCATTGCCTTCCTGGTCACTGGCTAGTGACCCAGACTCTGTCCCCTCTGCTTTCAGGTTCTTCAGATCTTCGATCCACCTTTGGATCCACCCGAACACTTTCGACTTGACCGCCAGCAGCACTTTGCAGCAGATCGCCATTGAAAGCGACGACGAAACCCGACCCCGAAAGACACCTATGCACCCGGCTCCCCTGGGTGAGGTAACTCGAGTACTCCAGTGCTCCCGTGGGTATTGACACTAGAACAGCCTAGTTCTCAAAGGGTTTGCTCCAAGTCCTCCTCTAAGTGTCCCTTTTCTTTTAAATTCTAATCGCGACTTTTCCCATAGAAGTTAACGGCGATTCGCGGCTGTGTTCATACACTGCACGCGTCCCCCGTGGGTCCCCTGTGTCACTGCCTTGGGTGGTTCCTTGTGGTCCAAGCACTTCTACAGGCTCTAGGCCTTGTGTCTAGCTCAGTCGTGGTTCTTATACCACTTTATTGGTATATGGTTTGGTACGCCCCTGGGGCTCAAACGTGAATTTGTGCTATTACTGTAGATAACTAACTTATAATTTATGTACTTCGAACTCTAGCCTCATAAAGAGACTAGAGGGGTGTGTTTAGTAATAAATACATATATTTTGAATATATACCTGGTGTGGTCCTCTTTCATTTGGTCACTCAAGAGATTATAGACTGGTAAAACAAGCTGCTTTACATTCCTTCAAGACTTAGCCTGAAGGCTGCTCTCCATAGCTACCACTAGGATAGCTTTCAATAAAGGTTGTCTTTAATCTATCTCCAATAAGGGGTTGTTTGGACTGGTGCAAGGTGCCCACTATAATTAGTGGACAGCATATGCCAGGCCAACTTCTCACAATCTGGACATGACAGACTTTGTCAAATGTTGCACATAATAAGGATTGAAATAACCCAAAGGAAGCCTGTTCATGCTGGGGGCCCGAAGAGGGTGAAGGAAGTGGGCTGCTAGGTGATCAAATAAATTGTAGCAGTTTCAAGTGCACAGGTTTATACAATACCCAGCCCAGCCACAGGCAGTTTCGTTTTAGAAGAGCTGAAAGGCAAAGGATCTCCTTTTATTCACTACCTTTGTAAGTAAGTAAGTAGGACACTTGTAGAGTGCAACTAATGCTGAGGCGTCTTGGCGCTATGAGTGGCCAGTGAGTTTGTGATTAAAGGAGCCTGGGGTCGCAAGGACAGTGTCAAGAGTCGCAAGTGACAAGCCAGAGGTTGCAGTTGCGATGCCTGATGACCCCAAAATGACATCCATGCCCCTCCCCTAAAAAGTAATTAAAAAATATTACGCGTGGCTGTTACCACTCCACAAAACACCTGGTACCTTGTTACCCAGCACATCCTCACTGTGGTACCGTTGTACCACCAGTTTGGTACGGTGCTACCGTGAATATTTTGAAAGAATAGGAAGCATGAGGACTAAACATATTGCCAAAAATACATATACACAGAATCACTAGAGACATTACCATGTGGGCTATCATGTAGCTGTCACCTCGAATATGCACTAGAAATTCACCAGACGAGGTAGCACTTACTAATCAACCAATATAAATAGATGCATTTGGATGGACATTCGTGAATTGTTCTTGGATAAATATAGAGGCAAGTTTCCATTCTAGCACAGATGCTCTGAACTGCATGCAACCCACTGACCACATTAAAGAGTTTGGCCAGTTCTAAACACCATTTGTCCTCCAGATATATAGTTGAAAAGAAGAGCAGGGCTGAGTTGAGTTTATAACAGCAGCTATTATTTACAACGTTTCAAAATAAAGAAGCTGTGGTAATAATCTACTTATATAGTAAATATGATTTTACTTGTATTTTTCCGTAGGCTCATAAAAATAAATATTGCCCTTATTTGTCCTCACGAACATGTGTTACACCCAGAGTAGTGAAGTATCAAAAGGCAAGGTAACTTTGCGGCATTCAAAACAGTTGTTATATCTGTTCAGGAATCACTTGCTTGTTAACTTTGTGTTTATGAAAGAAACAGTCTCATTAAAGACTCACACTATTGAAGGTAGAACCTTGAATACCTAGGAAAGAAAGATTTTTTGACAAAAACACTTTGGGCCTGATTCACAAAGGTTAACATACACTTTTGTGTAAGTTTACACTTGCTGTAATAACTTTTCAACTTTTAGGTATTCCTAAACTACGAGTGTAATTTTACTGCTAGATAAATAGCAAGTAGTAAAATTACACTCAGCGGGCCTGATTCACAAAGGTAAACTTAGACCAAAAGTCTAAGTTTGGACGTGAAGTCTAAGTTTAGACCTGAAGTCTAACATTACCACTAGTAAAGTCAGACTTTTGGTCTAAGTTTAGACCAAAAGTCTAACTTAGACCAAAAGTCTAACTTTACTACTACTAAGGTTAGACTTTTGGTCTAAGTTTAGACCAAAAGTCTAACTTAGACCAAAAGTCTAACTTTGTTTTCAGTCTTTGATTGTGCTAAACCTCATTTTTAGTTTTGGCTAATCCTTTTCAGTTAATAATTTGAAAGGATGCAGAAATGGGATTTTAGCTCAAGTACAGTTGTAGCAATTTCCTCCATGTCATCATACAGAGGCAACCCTAAGATAGGATGTATTGCAGTTTTCATATGGTGCTCATCCACCAATTACTTGGGGGCATATTATCAAGCCATTTATCGCCGCGTTAGCGGCACTTTTGTGCCGCTAACGTGTTTTTTTTTTTATCGCCCTATTACCAAGCTGTCGCTAACAGCCGAAAGCGACAGCTTTCCGGCGATAGCAGCCGGTTTTCCTATCGCCTAGCATGCCAGCGATAGTTATCGCTAATGGCATGCAAAGTAGGCGTTCCCTCTCAAAATTTCACGAAAAATGTTGCTAACACCACATCGCACTATTAGCAATGATGGGTCGGAACCGCGAAGCGATAAAAAAAGTCACGCTAAGGCCCCTTAGCTGCAGGAACCTAAGACCAGAAAAAAGCTCGTATAAAAATGGTGATAAAGGGAGGCATATAAGGGAGACTAGCTCAGAGCCCCATCTGAAGACCCACTGACGCCATGGAGGTATTAATCATTCAGCTTGGAGCCGCACGAAGGCAACAACCACCACCGCCACTGCCACCTCCCCCAGGACCACCACCGAGGCAGCGCCAAAGAAGACAGCGGGCCCTGCGCAGACGCCTCAGCCTTGCAGACCGAACGCCAGAGGATGTCATTGCCCACTACAGGCTCAAAAGGACATCCATCCAACACATCCTGAACCTGATAGCCCACAGGCTGACGGCACCAATGCAGTGGAGAACCAATATCCCTACGCAGACAAAGCTGCTGGCTGTGCTGCACATGTTGGCCTCTGGGACCTTCCAACAAACAACGGCCAGAGTCGGCGGAGTTTCACAGGCAGCCTTTTCAATCTTCCTCCCGACTGTCTTGGATGGCATACTCAGCCTGATACCCCAGCACCTTCACTTCCCCAACACTGTGCAGGAACAGATTGAGACCAAGCAAGGCTTTCACGCCATAGCCAGATTCCCGCAGGTGTTGGGGGCAATTGACTGCACACATGTCCTATTTGTGCCCCCCGCGGACAGTGCACACATATACCGCAACAGAAAGCACACCCATTCTATGAATGTGCAGGCAATAGTGGACCACCGGGGACTGTTCACCAATGTCATAGCCAAGTTTCCAGGGAGTGTGCATGATTCCTACATCTTCCGACAGTCCATCATAAACCAGCGCTTCCAGGATGGCACATACGGAAATGCAGTTCTTGTTGGTAAGTACCAACTTTACACACCACACGCCTCAACTCCACAGACATGCAACTCACAATTGTGAGAATCCACATGTCACAATCTCACATACAACATGGCAATCAACATGCCCACTTACCAGACCCAACAACACAAGGAACTGTGGGAACTGTGGCTAGCTATGTAGACAAACCATCCCCAAAGGCTTAGCCCCTCCGCCACTCATTAGCAAATGTGGGGAGAGGTGGGAACCATGTATGTGCGACGGAGGGACTCGATCCATAAGGAAAGTATGTACACAAGGCCCAGTGTGTCGGTGTTGTGCTGGACAGTCGGGACTAAGCTGAGCGCAGACGTGCCCATGTGGGCATATAGTGTGTTTCCGTAGACCAGCCTGATGGCAATGACTCTGTGGGTGACTGTCTTACCTGACAATGGGGGGATCCATTGGAATGTTGAATGGATGATGCAGAGGCAGGTGAAGCAGCTGCAGGCCACTGCGTCGACCTGTTGGCTCATGGAGAGGGAGGAGCCAAATACGGTGCCTAGGTACCTAGAGTTGGGGGGGGCTTCCGAAGGCGTTGGCCCACCAGGTGATGCCACATGCTGAGTGTTTTGTTACGAGTATGAGGACTCATGTCTCCTCTGCGGATAGCATGCCCCAGCTGTCGATCATCCATGTTGCAACTCATAGCAATCCTTCCTGGAAGCCCAGTTTGGTGTGTGGGTGTATTGTTGATGGAGAATATGAGCTTTGTGTCCTTGCAGGTGGTGATGAGTAATGGTATCCTCAATCTTGCACCAGTTCCTCTCCATGTGTCAGCAGATGCATCTGCCAACTTTGAGGTTGTTGGTGACCGAGGTGGCATTTATTGCCCGCTGTATGTTGCAGTTGCATAGTGGGACAAGTGTGTATGCGCAGTTGGAGATACATGTCTGTAAAATGCGGTCTAGCTCCATTGGTGACGACTGCAGCGTTGTGGGTGTTGCTGTTGATGGTGGTGTGTAGCATCTCCTCGGTGACTGAGCTCCACTAACTGTCTGTGGGTCCGCATGTGGTCTACGGTGGCTTGGGGTTCACCGACAAGGAAGGGCATGCGTTTGAGGTCACTACATGTGCGTTTAATGGGGTTGATGAACTGGACCAAGTCTACACATGCAAAGAAGGTGTCAAAGGTGTGCCCTGCCTAGTGGCTCAGTGTGGTGAAGATTTGGGACAGTCTGATGTCAGCAAACATTTCCCAGAGTGAAATGGATTTTGAGTAGTCGTGGTATGTGATTTGCAGGCTACGCACAGGAATGAGTACGTAGTCCAGGGAGTGGACGGTGTGGCGTCTGATGATGTTGATGGTGTGGGTGAAGCGTACCTGCCCTCAATCGGCCCTGCAGGCGAGGGGGCTGCTGAGTGTTGCTTTGTGGCAGCTCTGGACATGAAACAGCATGTGTTGTGCGGTGGGGCAGGTTTGGCAGCAGCGGCAGCAGCAGAACTGAACGTGATCCGTGTCTGGTGTGGCCTATTGCCATTTAAACGTTCTCATGGCATTGACTGCGAGGAGGGCCGTTGAGTGCCATCGCTAGACGGTAGGAGAGCCAGGGTGCCTGTTGGTGTGTGGGTTAGGCCTGCGGACATGCGCAGATGGCCTCAACATTGCTGCACAGTAGGAGTGCCAGTGATGCAACCGCGCAGCGCACACAATCAAATAGACTCGGGGGAAGGAGGATCAACTGTGAGGCAACGTAATTAGCATTGATGCTGGTAATCAGTCTGAAGCGACACATGGCTAACATGAAATCCAATATAGCACAAATCACACACCACAAAACTATCAACACTAGCAACACAGCCTGCACAACCAATAATGGACACATCTCTACATCACATGTCACAGGTGATCAAGGATATGCACTCTGCCTGTGGATGATGACACCCCTCCGAAACCCCACCACCCAGGCCCAAAGGCAGTATAATGCGGCCGACAGACACACCCGGTCCATTGTGGCGTGCACATTTGGCGTGCTAAAGTCACGTTTCCGTTGCCTGGACATCACAGGTGGCAGACTGCTGTCCAGCCCCGAAATGGTCAACAAAATCATCCTAGCATGTTGTGTATTGCACAACATATGTGTGCGCACCAATGCTCCATGGATCCAAGTGCCTGCTGCAGCGGACGATGACCAGGATGATGATGAAGATGAGGCAGGTGGAGCACACCCCACAGTAAATGCAGCAGGAACTGCCCGAAGGAACCGAATAATAAACAACTTCTTCAACTGAGCACGTCACATTGTGACAGTCCCCATCAAATGTATCTCAGTGCAAAATGACCCCTATCACGGTTTGTGGCAATAAAAAACACAACACACATACCCTGTCTGCATGTTACTCTCCTGCATAAGTACATCACTCGGAAAAGTGTACGTTGCACAATAAGTGCAAAGAAAATCACATTACACAATTCATGGTGGGAATCTCTCCTCAGTACAGAGATGCTTCTCAGTGTGTCAAATGTGTAAAAGTAGAGTTTTCATGGTGTAAATTGTGCCACCAAAATCTAATATTTTGCGTGTCCTTTTGTGTAACTCATTAAATATAGGTTGTCCTCAGTGAAAAAATTCTTAATTGTAGGGTGTCGTTTGGGGTCAATAATTTATTTGAGTGTGTACGTTGTGTAAAATAATGAAATTTAGGGTGTGAAATGGGGCAAAAGATGGAAAATGGGCGTGCAATGGGGTAAAAGTTGAAAGGGCGTGCAATGGGGTAAAAGATGAAAATTGGGCGTGCAATGGGGTAAAAGATGAAAAATGGGCGTAAGCGTGCAATGGGGTAAAAGATGAAAAATGGGCGTGCAATGGGGTAAAAGATGAAAAATAAGCGTACATTGGGGTAAAAGATGAAAAATGGGCGTGCAATGGGGTAAAAGATGAAAAATGGGCGTGCAATGGGGTAAAAGATGCTTTTCAGTGTGTCATATGCTCAGCTGACTTTTTCTGTAGCCGGTGGGAAATCCTTTCCCATTTACCGCTGGATGGTTGCGACTGCCGCGGGTGTATTGCTGTCTTCGGACGCCTTCCTATATTGTTGTATCCTCAACTCCAAGAAACTGAAGTGCCTTGCTGGCTCCTTGAGTATCCACACCCTTGAACCTTCTTTGTGGATATCCTTTCGTCGTACTCCAAGAGCCTCAGTTTCGTTTGAGGCCATTATCTATGTGCAAACCTTAGGTGTCCTTTATCCGATCCTGGGTCCCCGTGAGGAACCCTTCTGTCCATCATCCTTTGTCTTACGATCTCGTGTGTTCTACTCAGTGAGCATTACTCCAGGCGCATCTTATCCTGTGTCTCACACACTATTTGTTCGCCCTGAAGAAGGTGTGGCCCATACCCGGGTCGGACACCGAAACGCGCGTCGGCGCGGGAGAGTCTTGTGTCTCCTTTGTTTCCACCTGCCCTTATGAGAAGAAACTGGATTATGGACTATATTAGAAACTGAGAAATTGACCACTTGTTTATCTACTATTTTCATGTTGGTCTATTTCTATGATGCAAAGATTGTTGTCCTTGTTTTAAAATGTATATTGCTAAGTAATGAAGTCTTGAGTATATGGGATGTATGAGTATGTTTGGGTTTGTGGCTGACTGTTTGATATGAGAGAGTGTGTGTGTTGTGACCATAGATTAACCTAGATATATTTGCTTTCCAATCCTCTTTGTTGTATTTTGTCCTTATTAATTTGATACCATGATATAAATAAATGAGACATTTTCCATAGACTAATTTTCCTACATGTATTGGGGATGAGCTTGGTTGATTGGGTATGTTCTAATATATCAGTGACCTTGAGCACGTTATAAGTAATTTTCAGGCAGATTGGGTTTTTCTGACTGTACTTTGGTTTTTCCCTGTCCTTTCTGCCTGCCATTCGTTTCAGGGGCCCCCTTCAGTGTGAGTGGTAGCCTGGAACCTACCTCCACCTCCAGATCAGAAACCTCTACGACAAGTATGTGGACCACACACTGGACGCAGCAGCCGGCCCACCCGCCTCCTTGAGACACCAAACAGCCCACCATCTCCAAATGGACACCAGGCACGAATGAAGACACCACCTCCACCATGAAAGGCATCCACTCGGGGGCCCACACAGACCCCTGGCCCCCTCACATCTACCACAGAGCCGCATCTGCCATCGCACACGAACCACTACGCAACATCAACACCACCTTCAACACATGCACCTTCACAGGCAACTGGAAGCATGCCGAAGTCATGCCCCTGCTCAAGAAGCACACTGCTGACCCCACTGACCACAATAACTATCGGCCCATCTCGCTCCTCACCTTCGCAGCCAGACTCGCTGAGAAAACAGTCAACAGGGAACTGACAAGATTCATCAAAGAGAACGCCATCCTCGAACTGTCACGATCCGGATTCCGAAGCAACCCCAATCCTGAGACCGCCCTACTTGCCGCCACAGACGACATCAACACCCTCCTGGACCAAGGACACTACGCAGACCACATCCTACCCGACCTTTCAGCAGCCTTCACCAACGTCTCCCACCGCACACTAGTCACCAGAATACATGACGCAGGTAACCAAGGTACAGCCCTGGACTGGATCCGATCATTCCTCACCGTAAGAAGGCAAAGGATCAGACTGCCACACTTCATCTCTGATCCCACGACATTCACCTGCAGAGTCCCACAGGGGTCATCACTGAGCCCGAGCCTCTTCAAAATCTACATGGACCCCCTCGCAGCCATCGTCCAACAACACGGCCTCAACATCTTAATCTACGCTAACAACACCCAGCTCATCCTCTACCCCACCAAAGACCCCACCACTGCCTAAAACAACTTCCAGAAAGGAATGCAACACGGCGCAGTCTGGATGACCAACAGCTGCCTGAAGCTCAACCCCGAGAAGACAGATGACCTCGTCCTTGTAACCACCCCTTCAGCATGGGTCAACACCTGGTGGCTGACGGCCCACAGAAGACCACCTCCCCCCGCAGACCACGCTAAAAACCTCCGCATCATACCCGACTCATCACTCAACATGAACCAACAGGTCAACGTCATCAGCCACAGCTGCTTCAACACACTCCGCTTCCTCTGCAAGTCCTTCAAATGGATCCCCCCTGAGTCAAGGGAGACAGTCACCCATGCACTCATCACCAGCAGACTTTACTACGGAAACGCACTCTCTGCCGGCATCAACAAGTCCATACTCTGCAAACTCAAGACAATACAGAACACCGCCGCCCGACTCGTCCCCGTCATCCCCTGGCACAAACACATCAGCCAACACCTACGATGACTCCACTGGCTCACAGTGGAGAAAATAGTCAGCTTCAACAGCCTCATCTCATGCCTACAAATGCCTACACAACAACGGACACAAATACCACAATGACAGAATCAACTTCAATGTACCCAAAAGAAAGCTCCAAATTACTAAACTCTCACTGGCTGAAACCCCTCGCATCCACTGAGCCAGAGCAGGTGGAGGATCCTTCTCTCACATTGCAGCCAAGACCTGGACCGAGCTACCGCAGACATCAGACATGCCCCCTCCCTGAACACCTTCACTAAGCCCCTCAAGAGCTGGCTCTTTGGCTAACAGATCTCCCCCACCCAGCGCCTTGTGACCCCCACGGGTGAGTAGCACACTTACAAGTCCCCTGATTGATTGATTGATTTATTGTTAGATATGCAATTATGGTGTCACCTGGGGTGAAAGTTGCAATTTAGGGTGCCATGTGTTGTGAAACATATTTATGGTGTCATCTGAGTGCTAATCAAGCCTTTCATGTTGTTACAGGGCTCTGAACTGATTTTTGCTCTAAGACTGTACATCTGTGTATGGACTTGCTCTTAGCGTGAAGATCTGGCCGCTAAAACGACAACGCAATGCTTTTATTATCCGCCCGATGTTAAAATACATCGCGCAACACATTGTACAATACAAAATATTACTCATGAGCCTATTTGCGTGCAGATTTTCACCGCTTTGTCAAAAACGGGCCGCAAAGAGACAGGAAGTGATGTCTGCATGCTTCCTGTCTACTGGAGTAGTGTTCTGCAATTTCACTTTCTCTTTTGAGCACATTGCTGGTGATTGTGGAGAGTGTTGGAGGTGTTTGGTGGTGTGTGCTGCAGTTTTGGAATTTGGAGAGTGTTGCTGTGTCCTGTGTCCTGTTGATAGTGTCTGTGAAGTGTTGTGTACTGATTCATTGTGTTTTACTGTCTCTTGTCCTCAATCTTGTCGGGTGTCTGTCTTGGGGTAGTTAACTTTCTGTTGTAGTTGGGGATATTTTAGAGGGTACTTTTTTTTTCTGGCTGTGGGCTCACAGGTGTGCAGGGAGATGCCGGCTGTGGGCAGGGAGGGCAGGATGTCCGAGGGGGCATTGGGGGTCTTCCTGTGGATGATAAAATTCTACCTGCCCCTGATGTTGGAGAGGGGAGGCCGTATCCTTCAAGTGTACAATGTGAGTGTGCGGAAGCTGAGGTTGGAGCGTGTGCGGGTGCAGATGCTCCGGTGCTTTGGAGTGGACTGTACCGTGCGCCACTGGAAGCACCGTTGGCAGGATCTGCTGGCACGTGAAGCTGACCTCCTGGACTACGTGCGAGTCATGACTGGCCTACAGGGTGGTAAGTACAAACTCCACATTTAATCGTGAATACTGTAACGAATGAAAATTCGGACGTGTGTGACACTGGTGTCAAAGTGAGAAAAGGTTGCTGAGTGAGGTGGGAGACGTAATGCGTTCACGCCTAATGTTGGCACATCCGAGACACAACGCTGCATCACATTGACAAGCATAGGGTGCAAGTCTGTGTTACCCACTGCGCTGGAGCAACACTTAGCACTGTAGTGCCATAGCTGGCACACCTGTGCAAAATGTGCGTGCAGGCAGAAGGTCGTTTGGGTACGGCAGGGGTGACTGTATATGAACTATCCAATGAAATGTTCATGTGAGCTGTGTGCTGGCCAAAAGGTAGTGTTCAAATGCTGTCCTCATGAACTGTGGTAATTTAGCTACGCTGCCCTGTGAACATAGTCACTGTGTGACAATGTATTTCATATGAACAAATGGTCAAAGGAAATCAGACATCTCCAGATTGTCATACACCAACAACCTCTGTGAAACTGCCTTGTGCAATCTGCAGCGATGCAATCGTACAAAGAGCATGTATAACATCATGATGCATGTAGTAATGGTGCCTTGTGGATGTCTCACACTACTATTATGTGCATGTTTGGTATCATTGCCGTCTTGTTTGTCCCAACTCAGCATTCACAGGTCTGGTGTGAATGGCAGTCAAAGTGGACCCAATCATGTAGCCAACATGAAACGCAACACTACAGTTACGCAGCATTTTCTGTCATGGTGATGATTGGTATGAGGAATACGACACATATGATTTGACGTCTGATACCAACACATATTTATTTACTTGTCTCACAGATGGTCGGCCACCAATCACACAGGGGGACATCGACAGCTTCGAGGACCCACACGCCACTGGGGAGTTTGGACATCATATATTGGCATGGTGCGGTGGCATGGATGTCTGGGTCAAATGATCAACGTTGTAGTATGCAGTATGGGTGTGTATCACATGTCCCTTGCCTACAGTGTGATGATGTATTGTGGAAGTCAGAAGTGTGCACAAATCGGTAAGTGAATCGCGAGTAATGCATTGGTCTCACAGTTGTAACTTGGCCCATCCCCAGTCAGTGATACACATTGAAAGTAAGGTGCATATCATCGAGACCCTATCGCCAACACAACGTCACTTTCATTGAAGTTGTGTTGTCAATAGGGGCTTAGCCTCATGAGCGAAGCAGCGTTAATCCACTTCACGTATATTAACGCTTCCTTGTTAATGAGGCACCCTTTCACGCTGTGTTTAGCGGGAAAGGGCCGTGCAGTGGGTGTTGCGGTTGGCGTTCCACAGCAACACCCATTGTATTTGACGCTGCCCCCTATGTACAAGTGCGGCATTGATAGATGGCAGCGCACAATTTAACACCTGTGACATCCTGGTTGTAATCTGCCTAAATGAGGATGAATGCTTATTTCAAATCATTTTGGCTTTTTACATGTGAGCTGCCTTGTGCAGCACACATGGGAAAAGAAGAATGACATGGTTTGTATATGTACAGGGGGTGTCCCTTCCAGTACATACAGAAACATTTTTTAATATTCCCCATTGTATCTTTCCTGTGTGCTGCACGAAGCAGCATACATGAAAGTTACAACATGGTATTCTAGGATTGCTGATGTGCTTGAAGGGGCACCTTCCTGTACAGAAACAAACCTCCCCTGCAAACATACACCCTTGCACTCTGGTGCAAGGGTGCCTGCGTAGGCGCTAAGTTGTGAGACTTAGCGCCATTGCAGGGGGAAACGCAAGTCTGCACCACATCCTTGATAATAGGGTGCAGACTTGCGTTTGCAAAGTGGCGGAGGGAGGCGTTAATCCGAGGAGGCTAACGCCTGTCTCCGCCACTTCTTTGACAATATGCCCCTAGGTCTATGGGTTCTGTCACCACAGCACATGCCTGTGGATTGCAGAGCACACTGGTAGGATAGGAGACATGTAAGAGGGGTTGCTGATGACTATCAGATGACAGGGAATGCATGTACACCTGGCCTGAGATGACTGTGCAAGTGTGCCCGATGATGCACAAGTAGGCAGTGCTTTTCAGTCCGTAAGTGCGCAGACACAGTTCGGCACTGTGAATTTGTAGGTATGCTGCATGCCATCTTCAAAGTAGTGGCAATGTGTATCTTTGAGCCAAGCATATCTATGGCACGTTCCCCAAACACACAGCAAAGGTGGCCCGATGAATCTCATTGGCATGTTTGGCTACTGCAATGGTGTTGACAAGCTGTCTCCTTGAGGCCATTCCCTGATTGACTCTGGATCAGGTGTGGGAACTCCTCTGTCCCAATTGGTGTCATTACTGTGCACGCATTTACCACGCATGCTTTAGCTCTGCCTTCAATGCTGTGCCATTTATTTTACAATGCAGGGCTCTCCAACGCTATATGTGAGAAAGCATTACCCCTAACAACACTATGAGCATCATGACTCCAGTGTTACGTTACAATGGGGAATGCATTGTGACTGTTTGCGTTGTTAAGGCCTGCGTATTATTGATTCACTGCGGAGTGAGCTCAGCTGATACACGACATGCATGAGTGAGTGTGAATTTAGAGGAAACGATTTTTCCCCCTCTCTTCGGCAACACTTCACATATTGTGTAGGAGTGTTGGAGAGCGCGACAGCGCATCATGTATAAGTCAGCGTTCAGACACACAACGGGTTTCCATGTGTGCTGCGTCATGCAGCATAGTTGAAAGTGTGAGTAGGGCTGTCCCAGGATTGTTCCAGGGCAGGTAGGGTAACCTTCCTAAACATTGACAAGCCCCCCGTCACACAGACACCCTTGCACTCTGGTGCAAGAGTGCCTGTGTTGGCGCTGACTTGATCAACTGCACACAGTTGCTGGGGGACACACAGGCATGCACATGGGCATTGTACATATCATGCAGCACTGTGTCACTGGAGAGGATGAGGGTGGTGCTACACAGGGAGGGCTAAGGCCTCCGTCCTCTGATTGCTTGTACATGTCACCCTCAGTCCGGGTATGTAATGGCACCATCGTTTGACACTGTCAGTCTCATTTGGTTGTGACAGTACATGTACCATGCCATGCACTGTCATGTCAGTCTCTCCAGCATGTAGTCACTGATCCATGCTTCAACATTTCGTTGTCCAGGTCACTCTCTGACTTCACATAGTTGCGCTGGAGTGTAGGCTCCCATGTTTAAGTGATCTTGTATTACAGATGTGAATGGAGTACATTGACATAGTCTAAAGGACTCAAAATTTCCATTGTTGATATTTTACAGACAACATGACGCCAGCCGAACAACATGCCTTCCAGGTGAGGAAGGGCTGCTTCAAGCATGTAAAGAAGGTGGCAAAAGGGTACCGCAACATGGCCAAGAGGCACCAGGAGGAACGGAAGCAAGGTACATGGAAGTCGGTGCCCAAGCTTGCTACAACTGGCACACAGCCCATCCCAGGCTACTCTGGCGTCAGTGGTGGGTCCCAGCCTGGACAGGTGTCACATCCCTCTACGGCCACACACCCCCAAGGGACAGTCCCACCTGCACCTGGTGATCAGGTGGTGCCATTTACAGTTGCGGACAGGAGGATCCTGCATGATAACAATGTGTTCCTGGCAGAGATCAGGCGAGAAATGGCTGATCTGAACAGACATGTCATGGACATGAAAAAACACTTTGGACTGCCATGATGCCTGGACATGTTGGACCCCATCCCCCTCTTCTCCCTTCCCCCAATGTTTTAAATCGGTTATTAGGTAGTGTTAGGTAAGTTCTTTTAATTGTTAGGTAGTGTAGTTTTAGCGTAGGTTATAGTTAGTGTTAGCTTTTAAGGTAGATTTTAGATATTTATTATTATGCCGTATTTGGGGATAAGTTTCCTTTTCCTTTGGGTGGGGGGTTGATGTATTTGTTGTAAAAAAAAAATATTAAAAAAAATATATCTTTGTGTAGGTTACATGTGTAGTTAGTTTATGTATAGCTTAGATGTCTTTGTCCTGTCTCGTGGTGTGCCTTAAGGGTGGGAGGGGGTTGATTTCTAGGATATGTTGTTGCGTGTTTAGGATTAGTTAGGGTAGATAGTTTAGGTAAGTAAGACTTTTCTAATTAGTTTAGATTTTAGTAGTAGTTCTAGTGATCAGTGTTAGTTTAGGTTAGTTACATTTTTTTACTGTTCTAATAAATGTTTACAACTTAGGATGTCTGCTTGCACTTATGTCAGGGATGATGTTGGGGAGTGTGGCTTATTCCCTTGTATGCAACTCATACCATCACTGGACAATCCATTGGAATCTGTAAGTCTGGTCATGATATGTTAGTTCACCGGATGTATTGTGCCAGGATACCTTAGATGTGAGCACAGTGAACTTGCATGGATGACAGGGTGGCCAGTTGGATTTACGGCCTAGACTAGGGACAGTCGTTTGTGACGTTCTACATCTTCAGTGTGACTCATGGAGTTGGACAGCACATTGTTGCCCATTTACAACACAACCTAGGGAGATGGCATGGAGAGGAAATACAGTTAGCTACTGTTATCCATCATGGAGATGGATGTATGCGCCGGGTACCACAGATTCCGTCAGACACCTGCATATCAGATACTCCTGGCGCTGAGTACATCTACATTGCACAGACCATGCCACACTTGCTGCGTAGTGCCAGTGTGTCAGCTTCCTTTGCAAGATTTGTTCCTGTGCATGGACGCTCAATCTCCGGACCATGCATGATTTAGTAAATTTCTGTGTCCATTGTGAACATCACATGGAACAACAGTGTTCCTGATTCACAAAAGTCATCTGAGAGTAAGTAATGACTTTACATTTTACGGTACTCACAAATGGCATTTAGGAGTAGTGCAGTTAGGTATACTGACTTCACTTCTCCTAAATGCCTTTCGTGACTCACTTAACTTGTCAAGTTATGATTTTGTACCTGCTAACGTTTAGGTGCAGGCACACTGTTCTGCTGCACACAAGGGGGTAAATGTTGCATTGCTCCCTGTGGTGACAGTGTCATGGACACTTGTCCCAGCTGTTACTTCTGCCATTGGCTCATAGTGATGCCACCCTTGAAATGTTGGCCGTGCATCTGACTATATGCTGAGTGCAGTGCACCACACATCCCTAGACACATTGCCCGATACGCTCACAGTGGTCACAGCATGAGAGGGTCAATTGTTTGATTGCATAGTTTGTCGACAGGGAGGGGCTGACTGACGCCTTGCACTTTGGGGTGAGTCCCTATTTGCAACTCTACTTCACTGAGGCAGACATTGTGGTTCCATATGTGTATGGTGGACATGTTCCCTTCCGTGTCTTCATCAATGTGAATATGGTGTGCAACATCTTGGGATGTGACATGCAATGTGCACCATCACAACAGGCTTTGTCCACCCCGTAGTGTGTGAGTAGATATTCCAAGAGATATTTGTTTGCAATTGTTGAGGAGGACACTACTTGTGGCCTGCAACAGACTTGGACACTTTAGGACACATGCCTTTTCCTTAATGGACATGGGGCTAGGTTGGTATGTTGCTAGATTGTTGTTTTTGGACAATGAGGGCACAGCTAGTTCACACATACCCGGCCATCTCACTGCCTATCTGTGTCAGGTAAAACAGGTACATTGCTCGTATTTCCTTGGTGTACCTTCTGGTGTATTCAGTGTCCAAACACTTGTTACAGACTTCTATACTTGATTGGTCATGGACGACACACATCTGTGTGAGTTAAATATTTTTATTTACATTCAGAGGATGAAGACTGGACCAGTGCTTGGCCATACATGCCCACATTGCATTGATGCCCGTTAGAGGGCCAGACAGAGTCCTTCGGTGGTAACAGGTCCAAGGGAAGAGGCAGAGTTCAGTCCTCAGGCTGATTGCAGTGTCATTGGTAAGAAAAAAGTGATATGGCAGTCCATGTGGAGGTCCAAGGTAATTGTCGGGGGACAGTGGAAGGCAGTGCAAGATGATTTTCCGTGGCATGATACTAAGCCCGGCACCAAGGAGAAAACTGGCCTTTTGGCGTCGATGGATGCTACTGATTTCTCCTTAGCACAAATGCACTATCATCCTCCTCTTCGTCCTCTGATCTGTCATGTGCCTCACATGTGGGTGGTGGTATAGTGGGTGCAGCACTGTGAGGCACTGACACATCAAGTGGCAGAGCTGAGGATGTGGAAGCAGCAGCAGCATTCATCGGCGCCAGAACTTGTGGCAGCAATGAAGTGATGAGCAGGTGCAGGGCATGATAGATCCCAGCTACATCGCGCTGGTGTGTGGCCCGTGCAGCCATATCTTGTGCCTGCATCCGCTCCATGCTCTCCATTATCCGACAGATGTTGCCCAAATCCTGGCTGACATTGCTGGAGCCACTCTGACCAGACAGTTGTTGTTGTCTCAGAATCATGACTCCAGCAATGTCAGCCATGGACCGTTGGAGAGCATCGAGCGGGCTTTGGGTGTCCGTGATCTTCTGTATGTGGTCCTGGATGGGACTCAGACACCCACGTATGGCCTCAAGTTTGTCCGCCAGCCTCTCAAACCCCACCTGCACCTGTTCAGCCATCTCCCGCTGGACCTCTTGCACATGGCGTTGGAAGGCCAGATGTGGGTCCACGAGGTCCTGGGAGCCAGCTGTGGTGGGAGGTGCTTGCTGCTGGTTGGTTTGTGCAGGGGGTGGGGTTGCCGCAATGCTGCTGGGTTGCCCTGCTCCTGGAGGTGGGGTGCTGAAGGAGTCTAGCAGATTTCGGAGTGCTTCTTGATTAATGGTGGGGTAATCCTCCTCGTCATCAGTGAAGGTTGGGCCAGTCTGCTCTCCAGGAGGTGATGTCTCTCCCTCTGCAATGTGATAGGGGAGATACAGTTAAACAGTGTTTTTCATGTATGATCATGCATTGGATGAGTTTACAAGCAGACTGCAGGACAGTGTACATTCAGACTGTTTTTGAGGAGATGCCTATTTGTTGCAGGATAGTGATAATTTTGAGGACATCACGGATGTGATGTTGTTGTTGTGCATTGTCATCTCACAGTTTCCAGCTATGACAAATGTGATTGTACAATTTCTACACACAAGCGTCACCAGTTGTGTCCTCTGTTCATTTGTGTGAGTAATGCAGTTTGTATCACATAGTAGTCAATGTTGATGAGCTCAGATTTGTATGTGTGTGCACTGCATTGTGTGATGGTGGCACCTGCAGCTTTGGTTTAGCTGCCTGTTATACCTTTCAGGCAGTGAGCCTTTCACTTCTGTGCATTTACAATGCTGAGATGATGCGACTGGGTGGAATATGGGTCTTGGTCAGAGTTGGGGGACTTGTGCATTGTTTGACATCAAATGTCTTGTTTACGTCAGGGGTTGTATGTACACGAGGATGTGTCAAAGTGTGACCTGCTTGTTTAAGGATGTTGTCCACACTCAGCCACCTCAGTGAGGTGGCCTGTACCATGTTAATATGTTGGGCCTGCAGGCATGCTATTCAACATGCACTGTCACTTGCCTTGTCAATGTGGCTCACGGACACGCAGCATTGCAGGGTACTGCACATGTGCATGTGTTTTGGGCAAGATTAGTTTTGTGTGAGGAGGGCCCCCTTTAGGCACATTAGCAATGAGAGCCTACTTGCTGTTTCAACATGTGCTGCACTATGTAGTACACATGGACAAGGATTTGCATCAAGATGGCGACTGGTGAGGAGCTCAAGAATTGAGCTCCGTTGGCTAGGGATCGTAATTGCACGTTCATCCCTGTTAACCCGAGCCAGCCGCTGCCCGCCGCTTCAAGGCACTGTAACCAAGGAACAGGAACCCAGGAAAATCCCTTTAAAGATACACAACATCGACGGAGACCACATCAACCATCGGATACTTACCGGAGACGGGCCACAGGTATCCATCACTGCAGGAACCAGGTCTTGGACGTCGACAACCTGCCAGCTAACTAGGCTCTCCCTCACCACCAGATCCTGACCGAGGGTCCCCCGGGAGAACGCCGCGTCAGGCGGGCAGATCGTGGGAGCACATTACATCGGCGTCCTGAACTTCAGAGGTTGCGACCCGCCATTCGGCTAGGATTGCACACATCACCAGAGGCACCGCAGCAGGAACCCGGACGCTGTGGCTGACGATCTGCCCTGCACCCAGGCGCTTACACACTGCCGGAGGCGGCTCATAGATCTCTGTGAAAGCACCTGTGGAGGAAGCGGACCGTTGGATGGCAACATTCAGGGACTGGAGCATCGTGAGTGAAGATTCGCCCTCCTGCTAGGACCCTCCCCAGCGCCAGAGGCAGTCCGCAGATCCACGGGAGTCCCAGGGAACCCCGACATTGCAGGTACTCACCCTCCCTTCCTCCCCTGGGGGCGAGCATCCAGGAATCGTTGTTCGTGCCTGGATGCGCCCGTGATTGGGATCTGCCCCAGATTCCTGCTGTACTTTTCACGCGCATTCTGGTTGAGGATTGACACTAAAGTCGGAGCGCTGTGAAGCCCTGATGATGACAAGCGCTGATATATTAACAAACACGCTTTGCGCATGGCTCACACGCCGCTGAGCACCAGAGCGCCGAATTGTGGTCTGGGGAACCAGACTTTCTGCCGTAGGGCAGTGCAAGGCCCCCATTTTGTTTTGTTTTCACGCTGTAAACACCAGTTGTATTCCCCCCGTCAAAATGGCAGACATAATGACTTAATTAGATAAGGGACTACTCTTTCCATTCCAATTCATGAGAATAGACATAGGACTTCGACCCACTACTCATTGCTAAACAGTAACAAAGGACCAACCACTACAATTCATCTCTATGGAAAGTGACAGAGGACTATACCTAGTGAGGTCCTTAATATTGAAAGAGCGATAGGACTACACCACAGATCAATACTATCACAGGATAATCAAGCAGCCATCTTGGAAGGGCTACTTTACCTAGTAATTTAACCATAACAAACTCCTGATGTCATCCTACGACTCAGCTACTAGGACTTAAAATTAAAGGATTAACCAGGTCTCTAACTTGAACGAGACTGAGGACTCCAGCTTAAAAGTACCCCATTAGAAAAAGAAAGGTCAACCCACTACAGGGGAAATGAAAACAGGACTACACCACTAGGGGACCCGCTAATGGAATTGGTGAGATAATTCCCCCTAGGTTCAGTCATCTGTAACTAATAGGGCAACCGACTCATTCAATAGGATCTAATGTCCACTCTACGCAGAAGTCAGCCGCGATACCACACTTGTTACAAACTCGCAAGTGTGAGCTAGTCCCTTCTATCCTGGTTCCTCCTCAACTTCTCAAAACACATTACCTCTCATTCTCTCTGACCCCTTCACCCCTTCCCATTAAGCTACACCCACACTATGGAGCTCACAGGCTTGCACACTTATTCCATTACATACCCCCCTAACCTTTCTAAAAAATCGGCCAAAAGCTTCAAACATAGCCTATTAAAATCTCACCCAGAAATTCCAATCTCCGACCCCTACTTCTCAAACAACAAAGGGCATATAACAAACAACATCATCTTCTACACCAAAAGAAGAGCACAATGGCGGAAGGCCTTTCTCGCACTATTCCTGATTGCATCCACTAGGAAAACTGCTCATGGGCTTACATTAATCATCATTCCCTCCCCGTTCTACAAAGCGGCAGCCACTGTTACCATCTATAACAAAGGGATCATCCTCATGCAAGCATCAGACCATAACCTAAAGCTACTGGATAACATCTTTCCTCTCATCAAAGAGAAGGCTGTAAGACCCTATCCCACCACCCCCACAAACCACTTCCCCAGCCCTGTGCCCGACTCACTACCTGACCCCCCATCAAGGCATTTACCCACGGTATCCCATCGTGCATGTACACCCACATCAGACTTAATCGACACCCCATTGAATGACTTACTTCTCCCCAAGCCCTACCCCTCCCCCAGCTCCACCATAATATCTACTATTCCTATCATACCTCGCACTCGTATCTCTTCGCCTCCAGCCCTCCCACATGCCCCCTCGCCCACCACCACCACTCCCCGTCTTCACAACCATACCATTTCTCACCCTCTATATAACACACCCCTTCCCACCCCCCACTCCACCCCCAGCTATTCCATTACAAATCCTGCTCCAATCACACCCAGACACCTGATGAGTCTGCGCCCCCTCCCTCCCCCGCCCCCTCACCACGAATCTCACCATCCCTCCTATAGCAAACATCGATAACCCCTCACGTCCCTCCTCTACTCCCCCCCTTTCAATTGGCTACCACTCTGAAAAACTGCTCTACAATGAACCAGCTCACGTTTCACCCCAGGACCCCATACAAGTAATAACCCCTCCTCTCTCAATTCCAGTCCACTCTATGAACATGATACCTCAGACACATGACCCGAGACTCGATGAGATACTACTTTCTCTACAACAAGTCAAAGATGACATCCAAACTCTTCACAACCTGATCCTGCAACAACCCAAGCCACACGCGAAACTCACTCATAAGTCACAATCTAGCTCCCCGAATCAGAAGCCCCCTAGATGGAGAACAATACCCTACCCCAATGCATCATCCCGTCCGATCAGAAGGAAAAACACTCTATCATCGTTAGATGTAACTTCACTACTCCATTCTTGCCAGCTCCCGACTCCACCCCCTAATACTGCGCACATAGATAACACTCAGAAATTGTCCTTAATCCAACCCATCCCTTCCAATGCCTCTAGAGCTACAAGACACATTTGCAGAGGTATTGTTGAAAACAACCTCAAGAGAGTACCCCTCCTTGACGACCCCAACACGACGTCTACTAAGGCCCGGCTAAAATGTATCCCACTAAATTGCAGATCTGCAGCACGACATGCTGCCGATATAGCTGACCTCATACTAACTAATGAACCTGACCTTTTAATTCTAACGGAAACATTTTTAAACGAAGCATCCACGCCCATCCTAGACATACTAGTTCCCCCAAACTATCACATCACTAGACTACATAGAACTGACAGGCCAGGCGGTGGTATTGCATGCATACATCTGAACAACCTCGAGGTAAACCGCACCAACTCCCCGGCTCTCTCTTCCTGTGAATACCTATGTTTAGAGATCACTAACAATAATAAGCCAATTTGCTCACTACATTCATTCTACCATCTACCAGGAACCAACCTTACCTTCATTGAACACGTAATGGATATCCGAGCCACAAATGTCGGACAACAGAACATTCAGATATTCCTGGGAGACTTTAACCTCCACTGGAATGACCCGAACGACCCTGAGGTCAATAGCCTTAAAGTTTTCCTATCCGACCTTAACTTGACCCAAATCTGTAACAGCCCTACCCATGAAAAAGGCTCAATCCTCGATCTAGTAATTTCCAAAGCCGACGCCACCCAGCTGGAATCGATCCTCCCTTGTGACTGGTCAGACCATCACATCATCACTTTCCATATCAATGAAGCTGTCAAATTACTATCTGTCCAGCCCACGAGAACGAACATTTGGAAGAGGAACCTAAAAAACCTCGATCCTGTCTCACTCGCAACCATTAGTCCTATCTTCTTGCCCCCACCGGATGGATTAAACGATGTACATGATCTGACTAATCAGTACTTCCACTCTATGAACATGGTTTTAGACAAACTAGCTCCCCTACAATTGAAAAGAGTCTCCACAAAAGACTCACACCCATGGTATGATGGTAGGTTAAATGAAGATAGAAGATCACTTAGAGCAATTGAACGACAATGGAGAGTGGCACCATCCTCTGACCACCTCAAATTACTAAGAAGGACAAGAAACTCCTATTACAGAAAGATTAGACGATCTAAAGCGGACTTTTTCAGTAAACAATTAGACCAAGCCAAGAATCGTCCCAAAAGACTATTTGAAATAATCAAATCTCAATCTAAGGGTGTCTCCCACTCCCCCCAAGTTAACCCAGATTTACTCCCCAATTGCGAGGAATTTGCCTCCTTCTTCACAACAAAGACCGAAAACATAAAGACAGACCTACTCAACGATCTATTATCCCATACCGACCCACATTTGATCTCCTCACCGATCCCGCTTGTGACCCCGTTTAGCTGTTCTGCAAAGCTCGACCTCAATAACAACACCTCCTGGGCCTCCTTCAACTTCTACAGCGAAGAAACTATTCTAGAAACGCTCACGGCCCTGAATCCATCCAATCACTTCTCAGACCATCTCCCAGCTAACTACTTAAAAGTCTTCATTCCAAGTTTAGTGCCTCTATGGACTAGGATTATAAACACCTCTCTGCTGCAAGGAACCATCCCAGACATCCTCAAGGCTGGTCAGGTATCCCCCATCTTAAAGAAACCATCGGCGGACCGGTCAGACCTGAATAACTATCGTCCAATATCCAACATCCCTACCCTGGCCAAACTACTAGAAAAATGTGTTCACACGCAGCTTAACAACTTTATAGATCACTTCAACCTGCTCGACCAATTCCAATCTGGTTTTCGAACAGGTCACAGTACCGAATCAGCCATGACCCACATAATAGATGATGCATTAAAAATATTAGACCAAAACGAAACCTGTTTACTAATCCTGCTTGACCTATCCTCAGCCTTTGACACAGTCAAACACGACAACTTACTAGACCTCTTGAAACACAGAATGGGACTATCAGGAACGGTTCTAAACTGGTTCACTTCCTTCCTTCAAAATAGAACTCAAAGATTCAAGATCAATCAATCTCTATCCAAGTCCACTCCAGTCTCTTTAGGAGTACCCCAGGGATCTTCCCTCTCCCCAACACTCTTCAATCTGTTTATGGAACCACTCACCGAGATTCTTAACTCCTCAAACGTCCACTACCACATGTACGCTGACGACACTCAACTCTACATTAAGGTCCACTCACTTGAGACCATCAAATCCCTCAACTCAACACTACAAAAAACGCAGACCTGGCTGGCCAAAAACCACTTAAAACTCAACACCCTCAAACCGAATTCCTCCTAATCGCTCCCCCCAACCAAATTACCATCATACGCGAGTGGATGAAGCATCTAACAGCACTCGACGGTCAACCTCTCATTATTCACTCTGCAAAAGCGCTAGGAATTACTCTGGACAGTAAGCTAAATATGCAGGATCACATCAGCGCTGCAACTAAAGGAGCACATTTTCAGATAAACACCCTGAGACGAATGAAACCCTTCATACCTGCAAATGACTTCAAACAGGCAGTTCAAGCTCTAGTAGCCCCCAGAGTGGATTATGGGAGTGCCGCTCTCTGCGGCCTTCCCAGAACGACGACGGCCCCTCTAAGAGCCTCAATCAATGCAGCCGCAAGACTCATCACAGGCTCTAAAAGGAACTGTCACATCTCCCCGGACCTCCGTGCCCTCAACTGGCTACCTTTTGAGGCCAGAATACATCTGAAAATCGCCTGTATGACACACAAGGCATTGCATCACAATACCCTGAGATACCTAGCGGAGAAATTGGAACTATCGGGTGGCAACAGAACCACTAGGAGCTCCTCCAATCTTCTACTGAAACCTCAACGATTTACTAAGAAGAAAACATACAACCGTACCTTCTCAGGAATGGCTCCCAGGATTTGGAATGCCTTGCCCGTAGAAACGAGACAGAACCCATCCGCGGCATTTTTCAAAAAAGAAGTGAAAGCGATTCTCATGGCCAAATTCACTTGAACTCTTCACAGAGACACGTATATATTTGCTAGTCTGTAAATAGTTTGTAACAGTTACCACTTCTGTATTAACATAAATTATAGTATTCTTATGTATATGTTTATCACCTAACCCTCACTCGAATTTTTTAAACAGTCGCGTATATATCTGCTATTCTGTAATAGCCTCTAAATAGTTTCCACTTCTGTATTAGTGCACCTTATATTATTTCTTTGTTTATGTCCATCACCTAAAATTGCCTTGTAAAGCGCTCTGATACCCGCAAGGGTCTTGTTCGCGATATACAAAACCTTCAAAATAAATAAATAAATAAACATGGACATCCAGGTAGCTTTGTGTATTGTGATTTGTCTTGTGTGCATGTCGTCCTTCATGTTTTATCTTGCATGCATAGCTTGCTGCTCTCCGGTTGGCTTACCCATTGTGAGAATGGTGCAGCGTGTGTTTCTATTGTTGTTGCTGTCTGAACAGACAATGTTAACACCCATTACTCTCAAGGTTGATCCCACGTGTGGTGTGTAAGTGGTCAGTTTTCAGATGTATGTGCATTTCATAATGCCTATTTATGGTGCTCAGGCCTTGTCACCGCCACCCTCACAAGAGATGCAAATGGCCGGGTGATGTGTGTTTGTGTATGTGCCACGCAGCTGCTGACATGGATGATACATGCTGTCCTGCTTCTGGTATTCAATGCCTGGCTTAGCGTGTGGTTGATAACTACCTGACTGCATATTTGTTCACTGACACAGTTGACTTACCAAACAGTTACGTTTAATTGCACATGATGGTGTGATGGGGAACTCACGTCAGGACTGATGTGGAATGCTGTTTTCTGTATGGTAGATGTGTACACTTGGGGGTGGAGGAGTGCAATTTGACCCAAGGGTTGAGGGTGCCATTTGGGCCTTTGTCATTAATTGTTGCAAATTTGCTATCCTTGATTGTTGTCATACTTTGGTTGTGATACTGCTTTACAGGCACATTGTGGTTCTGCGAGTATGTCACACAGACAAGGCATGCAGTACATATTTGTGTGACACATTCCTGATCTGCATTGTCCACGTACTGTGGTGTTGTAGGCATATCCCCCTGCTCATTGTATTCCATCGCCCTTTGAGTGAAGTGTGCTGTTTGTGTGCATTTTGGGATGTGCAGCTTTTATCCAGCGGCCTACATGGTCAATTTGTTGTGACATTGCATGTGTGTGTGGTATGCAGACTCACTAGATGCTTCCCCACTTGGTGTACACCGGACTGCATCTCATGAACAGGCAAGGGGGCACATTGCCTGGAAATGCAGGTGGATGTCAGAATTTCCCCCTTGCCACATCACCACGCACATACAAATCGCCTGCACAAGGACGCATCTCTCTCTGACGCCAAAATGAGGATGCACTGTGAATGTGGCTGATCATGTGCACGGGTAGGCATGCCACCCCCAATATCAGCACACCTGCAAAATTGTGCACATGTGTCTGAGTTAAGTGCAGGAATGTGCATGCGCATATAGGTGGACTTTACTGCGCATACACAACCTTGCACACAACTCAGACACACGTGCACAATGTTGCAGGTGTGCTGACATTGGTGGTGGCATGCCTCTTCGTGCACATGTTCAGTCACATTCACAGTGCATCCTCATTTTGGCATCAGAGAGAGATGCATCCTTGTGCAGGCGATTTGTATGTGCGTGTTGATGTGGCAAGGGGGCCATTTTGCCACCCTGCCACATCTCAAGTTAATGTGCCACTTTGCCATTTGATGTAGCACTTATTTAGTGGTCTGATGTTGATCTTGGACTATGTTGGGCTTACTTTTCTGTGCACATTTCCAAGTCTGTGTGCCTGCAAATATGTGTCGTAAAATGTATTGTTTGAGTAGGGTGATATGTGTCTATGCCACCATGGACAGTGGTATCCGGGACATGATTCACAGTAATTGTGGGTATGCGCTTCAATATATTTGATTGTACATGAGTGCCATTGGGCCCATCCACCCCGTCCCCCCAGTCCCAGGTTGTTGCTCACCCTGTTGTTGTTGTGTTTGGTCACGTTCAGCAGTATCCTGGCCCGCGACTCCAACCACCGTCTCCTCACTGATGACTCAGGACACCTGCTCCTCCAACTCATCCAGCTCCTCCTGTGGCGCTGGACTCCCACCTCCAGTCTGCTTTGCTGCTTTCAGGTTGGCTGCTTGTTTCTCCTTGGTTTTGCGCTTGGTATCATGCCAGCGCTTCTTGCAGTCGTCCACTGTCCTCCTCCTCTCTCCAACGGCATTCACCTCGGACACAATGTCCGGACATATTTCTTTTTTTCTTGCCAATGTCACTGTGGAGGTGACAAACAGTTCTTGTTGGTGTTCAGTCACCTCCGCAATCAGGACCTGGTTTTCCTGCTGGCTGACCTTTGGATTCCTCTTCCTCTTGGCCTTCACATGGGTCTCTGGCTGGTCCTCCTGGGTATTTGTGGGGTTGTTTGTGGCCTCTGCACTGGTCCCTGCTTCATCCATGGCTCCTCTGGTATTTTCCATTTTTTTTTTTTCTGCTTGGCGGGCCTTTTATAGTGCATTTTCGCGCTTAACGTGAGAAATGCAGGCCTGGTGCCAATTAGCGATCGGATTCTGTCGCTCATTGGCCCATCGCCACTTTTTTAACGTTAGCGTGAGTTTTTTCTACCGCCGGCTCGCTAAATCTATCGCCGTCCATTTCCGCCGGAAAAGGAAGCTATCGCCTGTTAGCGGCGAGTTGCTAATACGGCGATAGATTCCAGTGATCGGCGGCGATCAATAAACTCACGCTAAACGCGGTTAGCGATAAATAGCGCCATTTGTTGCTAATATCCCCCCAAGTTGGGGAGGGATGTAACAGGTCAGCAGTCCCGTCATTGGTGCTGGAACAGGATGTATGTGTGGCACATCATCTGCAGGCCAGGTGTGGCCTGCAGGGTTAAATAAAAGGGGAGGAAACACACAAGGTTCATCTCCCGAGCAGGCACAGTGTGTGTGGTGTCAATTATTTATGCCCCAAAAAGCAATAGGCCTTTCCCCTGACTGCCCGCGCAACAATTTACAGCCCTATTGTTGTTATATCTTTCATAGACTCTCAGATCTACATAGTGTACTAGTTGAACTGTATTTCTTTATCTTGTTTGATGGATAGGTAATCTCTTTCGGCTATTAAAGTTGTTCGATTTCAAACTAAATACTCAGCCTAATTATTCGGTATCCAAGCAACTATGCTACATTACCAATACTACATTACTAGAAAAGGCATGCATTCAAAATATACCAAGGGAATTACATATTTCTTTTCTCTCTGCAAATTCTTGTGGTTTTCTCCCCAATTCCCTGTATTGGTGAGTAGTTCCTAAAAACAAGTTTTTTCTTAACATGCGTTCCTGATGTACTTTTCACACACATTCTGGTTGAGGATTGACGCTAAAGTCGGAGCGCTGTGAAGCCCTGATGATGACAAGCGCTGATATATTAACAAATGCGCTTTGCGCATGGCTCACACGCCGCTGAGCACCAGAGCGCCGAATTGTGGTCTGGGGAACCAGACTTTCTGCCGGTGGGCAGTGCAAGGCCCCCATTTTGTTTTGTTTTCACGCTGTAAACACCAGTTGTATTCCTCCCGTCAAAATGGCAGACATAATGACTTAATTAGATAAGGGACTACTCTCTCCATTCTAATTCATGAGAATAGACATAGGACTTCGACCCACTACTCATTGCTAAACAGTAACAAAGGACCAACCACTACAATTCATCTCTATGGAAAGTGACAGAGGACTATACCTAGTGAGGTCCTTAACATTGAAAGAGCGATAGGACTACAACCCAGATTAATACTATCACAGGATAATCAAGCAGCCATCTTCGAAGGGCTACTTTACCTAGTAATTTAACCATAACATTCTCCTGATGTCATCCTACGACTCAGCTACTAGGACTTAAAATTAAAGGATTAACCAGGTCTCTAACTTGAACGAGACTGAGGACTCCAGCTTAAAAGTACCACATTAGAAAAAGAAAGGACAACCCACTACAGGGGAAATGAAAACAGGGCTACACCACTAGGGCACCCGCTAATGGAATTGGTGAGATAATTCACCAATAGGTACAGTCATCTGTAACTAATAGGGCAACCGACTCATTCAATAGGATCTAATGTCCACTCTACGCAGAAGACAGCCGCGATTCCACACTTGTTACAAACTCGCAAGTGTGAGCTAGTCCCTTCTATCCTAGTTCCTCCTCAACTTCTCAAAACACACTACCTCTCATTCTCTCTGACCCCTTTACCCCTTCCCATTAAGCTACACCTACACTATGGAGCTCACAGGCTTGCACACTTATTCCATTACATACCCCCCTAACCTTTCTAAACAAATCGGCCAAAAGCTTCAAACATAGCCTATTAAAATCTCACCCAGAAATTCCAATCTCCGACCCCTACTTCTCAAACAACAAAGGGCATATAACAAACAACATCATCTTCTACACCAAAAGAAGAGCACAATGACGGAAGGCCTTTCTCGCACTATTCCTGATTGCATCCACTAGGAAAACTGCTCATGGGCTTACATTATCCATCATTCCCTCCCCGTTCTACAAAGCGGCAGCCACTGTTACCATCTATAACAATGGGATCATCCTCATGCAAGCATCAGACCATAACCTAAAGCTACTGGATAACATCTTTCCTCTCATCAAAGAGAAGGCTGTAAGACCCCATCCCACCACCCCCACAAACCACTGCCCCAGCCCTGTGCCCGACTCACTACCTGACCCCCCATCAAGGCATTTACCCGCAGTATCCCATCGTGCATGTACACCCACACCAGACTTAATCAACACCCCATTGAATGACTTACTTCTCCCCAAGCCCTACCCCTCCCCCAGCTCCACCATAATATCTACTATTCCTATCATACCTCGCACTCGTATCTCTTCGCCTCCAGCCCTCCCACATGCCCCCTCTCACACCACCACCACTCCCTGTCTTCACAACCATACCATCTCTCACACTCTATATAACACACCCCTTCCCAGCCCCCACTCCACCCCCAGCAATTCCATTACAAATCCTGCTCCAATCTCACCCTACACCCGGCCACCTGATGAGTCCGCGCCCCCTCCCTCCCCCGCCCCCTCACCATGAATCTCACCATCCCTCCTATAGCAAACATCGATACCCCCTCACGTCCCTCCTCAACTCCCCCCCTTTCAATTGGCTACCACTCTGAAAAACTGCTCTACAATGAACCAGCTCACGTTTCACCCCAGGACCCCATACAAGTAATAACCCCTCCTCTCTCAATTCCAGTCCACTCTATGAACATGATACCTCAGACACATGACCCGAGACTCGATGAGATACTACTTTCTCTACAACAAGTCAAAGATGACATCCAAACTCTTCACAACCTGATCCTGCAACAACCCAAGCCACACGCGAAACTCACTCATAAGTCACAATCTAGCTCCCCGAATCAGAAGCCCCCTAGATGGAGAACAATACCCTACCCCAATGCATCATCCCGTCCGATCAGAAGGAAAAACACTCTATCATCGTTAGATGTAACTTCCCTACTCCATTCTTACCAGCTCCCGACTCCACCCCCTAATACTGCGCACATAGATAACACTCAGAAATTGTCCTTAATCCAACCCATCCCTTCTAATGCCTCTAGAGCTACAAGACACATTTGCAGAGGTATTGTTGAAAACAACCTCAAGAGAGTACCCCTGCTTGACGACCCCAACACGACGTCTACCAAGGCCCGGCTAAAATGTATCCTACTAAATTGCAGATCGTCCGCACGACATCCTGCCGAAATAGCTGACCTCATACTAACTAATGAACCTGACCTTTTAATACTAACGGAAACATTTTTAAACGAAGCATCCACGCCCATCCTAGACATACTAGTTTCCCCAAACTATCACTTCACTAGGCTATATAGAACTGACAGGCCAGGCGATGGTATTGCATGCATACATCTGAACAACCTCGCGGTAAACCGCTCCAACTCCCCGGCTCTCTCTTCCTGTGAATACCTATGTTTAGAGATCACTAACAATAATAAGCCAATTTGCTCACTACATTCATTCTACCATCCACCAGGAACCAACCATGCCTTCATTAAACACGTAATGGATATCCTAGCCACAAATGTCGGACAACAGAACATTCAGATATTCCTGGGAGACTTTAACCTCCACTGGAATGACCCGAACAACCCTGAGGTCAATATCCTTAAAGCTTTCCTATCTGACCTTAACTTGACCCAAATCTGTAACAGCCCTACCCATGAAAAAGGCTCAATCCTTGATCTAGTAATTTCCAAAGCCGACGCCACCCAGCTGGAATCGATCCTCCCTTGTGACTGGTCTGACCATCACATCATCACTTTCCATATCAATGAAGCTGTCAAATTACTATCTGTCCAGCCCACGAGAAGGAAAATTTGGAAGAGGAACCTAAAAAATCTCGATCCTGTCTCACTCGCAACCATTAGTCCTATCTTCTTGCCGCCATTGGATGGATTAAACGATGTACATGATCTGACTAATCAGTACTTCCACTCTATGAACATGGTTTTAGACAAGCTAGCTCCCCTACAATTGAAAAGAGTCTCCACAAAAGACTCACACCTATGATATGATGGTAGGTTAAATGAAGATAGAAGATCACTTAGAGCAATTGAACGACAATGGAGAGCGGCACCATCCTCTGACCACCTCAAATTACTAAGAAGGACAAGAAACTCCTATTACAGAAAGATTAGACGGTCTAAAGCAGACTTTATCAGTAAACAATTAGACCAAGCCAAGAATCGTCCCAAAAGACTATTTGAAATAATCAAATCTCAAACTAAGGGTGTCTCCCACTCCCCCCAAGTTAACCCAGATTTACTCCCCAATTGCGAGGAATTTGACTCCTTCTTCACAACAAAGACCGAAAACATAAAGACAGACCTACTCAACGATCTATTATCCCATACGACCCACATTTGATCTCCTCACCGATCCCGCTTGTGACCCCGTTTAGCTGTTCTGCAAAGCTCGACCTCAAAAACAACGCCTCCTGGGCCTCCTTCAACTTCTACAGCGAAGAAACTATTCTAAAAATGCTCACGGCCCTGAATCCATCCAATCACTTCTCAGACCCTCTCCCAGCTAACTACTTAAACGTTTTCATTCCAAGTTTAGTGCCTCTATGGATTAGAATTATAAACACCTCTCTGCTGCAAGGAACCATCCCAGACATCCTCAAGGCTGGTCAGGTATCCCCCATCTTAAAGATAGCATCGGCGGACCCATCAGACCTGAATAACTATCGTCCAATATCCAACATCCCTACCCTGGCCAAACTACTAGAAAAATGTGTTCACACGCAGCTTAACAACCATATAGATCACTTCAACCTGCTCGACCAATTCCAATCTGGTTTTCGAACAGGTCACACTACCGAATCAGCCATGACCCACATAATAGATGACGCATTAAAAATATTAGACCAAAACGAAGCCTGTTTACTAATCCTGCTTGACCTATCCTCAGCCTTTGACACAGTCAAACACGACAACTTACTAGACCTCTTGAAACACAGAATGGGACTATCAGGAACGGTTCTAAACTGGTTCACTTCCTTCATTCAAAATAGAACTCAAAGATTCAAGATCAATCAATCTCTATCCAAGTCCACCCCAGTCTCTTTAGGAGTACCCCAGGGTTCTTCCCTCTCCCCAATACTCTTCAATCTGTTTATGGAACCACTCACCGAGATTCTTAACTCCTCAAACGTCCACTACCACATGTACGCTAACGACACTCAACTCTACATTAAGGTCCACTCACTTGAGGACATCAAATCCCTCAACTCAACACTACAAAAAACGCAGACCTGGCTGGCCAAAAACCACTTAAAACTCAACACCCTCAAAACCGAGTTCCTCCTAATTGCTCCCCCCAACCAAATTACCATCATACGCGAGTGGATGAAGCATCTAACAGCACTCGACGGTCAACCTCTCATTATTGACTCTGCAAAATCACTAGGAATTACTCTGGACAGTAAGCTAAATATGCAGGATCACATCAGCGCTGCAACTAAAGGAGCAAATTTTCAGATGAACACCCTGAGACGAATGAAACCCTTCATACCTGCAAATGACTTCAAACAGGCAGTTTAAGCTCTAGTAACCCCCAGAGTGGATTATGGGAGTGTCGCTCTCTGCGGCCTTGCCAGAACGACGACGGCCCCTCTAAGAGCCTCAATCAATGCAGCCGCCACTCATCACAGGCTCTAAAAGGAACTGTCACATCTCCCCGGACCTTCGTGCCCTCAACTTGCTACCTTTTGAGGCCAGAATACATCTGAAAATCGCCTGTATGACACACAAGGCATTGCATCACAATACCCTGAGATACCTAGCGGAGAAATTGGAACTATCGGGTGGTAACAGAACCACTAGGAGCTCCTCCAATCTTCTACTAAAACCTCAACGATTTACTAAGAAGAAAACATACAACCGTACCTTCTCAGGAATGGCTCCCAGGATTTGGAATTTATTTATTTTAAAGGTTTTATATAGCGCTGGCTGGACCCAGGGGTATCAGAGCGCTTTACAGGAGTGTGAGGGGGTACAGTAATCGATACATTTGGTCAAAAACATTGCAATAGGAGCCAATATAAGGAAAGCATATAAATACGAATGTTATTTACAAATGTCAAATAATAAGCTCACGTGGGTGGAGAGAAATTAGGTTAGGGTGGGTGTGTGGAGGTGAACAAGAGGAGATAAAGGAGCGGGATAAGGAGAGTGGGAGTTAGGGGAATGGGGGAATGGGAGATCAGTGGGAAGCCGTGCAGGAGGCTAGATTTCATAATTAAAGGTAGAGGCAGGGAGGGGGTGTTAGGGGGAGGGGAGTAGCGTGAGGGAGGGGAGTTAGGAGGGAGAGTGAAGGGGTGAGAGAGTTGGATGGCAAAAGGGTGGGAGCCTGGTGGGGCGCAGAGTGGGAGACGGTGTCAGAGGTAGTTGTTATTGACCCCAATATTTGTCGAGGAGATACAATTTGAGGTCTTTTTTGAAGTTGATGTAGGAAGGGTTACAGCGTAGGTCTTTAGGCAGGGAGTTCCAGATGGAAGGAGCGTTTCCAGAGAAGGAGCGAGCTTGTGTGCATTTCTTTTTTAGCAGAAGGGGGATAAGAATGAGGGCGTTGGTGCTCCTTGTTGGTCGAGTGCAGCCCGCTTTGTGGAGTTTGTCTGAGAGGTAATGTGAGAAGTTGGCCTGATATATCCTGTCCACTAGTTATAGTGGGCACCTTGCACCAGTCCAAACAGCCCCTTAGAGGTGATAGGTTAAAGACAACCTTTATTGAAAGCTATCCTAGTGGTAGCTATGGAGAGCAGCCTTCAGGCTAAGTCTTGAAGGAGTGTAAAGCTGTTTGTTTTACCAGTCTATAATCTCATGAATGACCAAATGAAAGGAGAACCACACCAGGTATATATAAAATATATGTATTTATTACTAAACACTACCCACTAGTCTCTTTATGAGGCTAGAGGTCAAAGCACACAAGTTACAAGCATTTAATCAACAGTAAATAGCACAATACACGATAGGCTCCAGGGGGAGACCAAACCATATAGTAAATAAGTGGTATAAGAACCACGACTTGACTAGACACAAGGCCTAGAGCCTGTAGAATTGCTGGGACCCCAAGGAACCACCCAAGGTAGTGACACAGGGGACCCACGGAGGACGTGTGCAGTGTGAGAACACAGCCGCGGGACTCCGTTAGCTTCTATGGGGAAAGTCTCGGTTAGAGTTTTAGAGTTAAAGGACACTTAGAAATGGACTAGGACCAAACCCTCTTGGACTTAGATAGTTCTAGGGTCAACACCCACGGGAGCACCGGAGTACTCATGTTACCTCACCCAGAGAAGCCGGGTGCATAGGTGTCAAATGGTGTCGGGTAGCGTCGTCGTTTTCAATGGCAGCTGGCAGAGTAGTGCTGCTGCCGGGAATATGCGAAGTGTCCGAAGAGATCCAAGCCTGGATCGAAGATGTGCAGAACCTGAAAGCAGAGGGGACAGAGTCTGGGTCACTTGCCAGTGACCAGGGGCACGATAGTCGAATGCCCACCGATGTTGGGTGTTTCAGGTGCAAAGAGATGAAGCTTGACTCTTCAGCCACGAGGACCAGGAGGCGTCGATGACAACCAGGAGCTGGATTCGAGTTGTCCCACAAAGGATGTCGAGTGCTGCAGCATCCGTGCCCGGATTGGACACAACAAGCCTTGGCAACAGCAACCCATGCAGGAAGAGGAAAGATGCTTCGGAGTGGACCAGCAAGGTCCTGGGGACTCCCCAAGCAATGGAGAGTCAGGGCACGTCTGGAGCAACCAGGAAAGCCCAATCAGAGTAAAGTTACCCTTCTCAGGGACCCACAAGTCGATGGACAAGGGATCACAAAGGGACCTTGAGTGGAATCACAAAATGGCGACCCATGGGTCACTCGAAGTGGGTAGGCCGGCAATCTTCGGTGGATTCTCTGCTCGGGGTCAGGGCTACAAGGAACCCAAAGCACAGCCTCAAGAATCGACGAGAAGCTTATGCACTTGCAAATGTGCACGGTGTCCAGGGGTTCCGGTTCCACGGTACCCACGAGGGCTACGGGTCTCAGCTTTGCTGGGGACTCGGGTCAGCCTCTGTGAAGTCTGGAAACCCACCTCCTGGGTTGCAAAGTCTTCAGCGTCCGGCGGGAGCTTCGGAGATGCAGACCGGTCAGATGCGTCTTTGGTGCCTGCCAAGCAGAGGAGTAACTCCTTTACTCCAAGGGAGATTCTTCAGTCATCTGGCGTTGAACAGATCGTCGAAGGTCCAGGATTCAGTTTCAGAGTTTTGTCCAGGGATATCTAAAGTCCTGTTGCCAGGGGTTCCTATCTTATACCCAAGGAAGGGGTTGGACATACTCTGGGGACCCACCTATGGGAGGGTCAGGAAAGAGGGGTGGCTACACCCATTTCCTTTGTCCAGTTTCACGCCAGAGCAGGGGCTGGTAGCCCCTGCAACCGGTTTGAACTGGGCTATGCACAGGGACACCAAATGTGCCCCCAGTGCAGGACTTCAAAGCACTCTGAGAGTGCACCCACCCAGCCCCAATACACTAAAGCCTGTCTGGGAGGTGTTAACACCTCCCTGTGACAGGAAACCTATTGTCCAGGCCTCCCCTGCCGGAGTTTCGGTCAGCAGCAGGAGGCCAGACTCATGTCTGTGGCTGCAGCATCCATTTTGTGATGCCAGGGCTCTGTTTGTTGGTACCGCATATACCGGTGCTTTCATGTCTCTCCCTCTAGAAGGGTGGGATCATACTCCCACACCAGTTACTGGTGTGGGGGTATGATTCCAAGGTGTTTGACACCAACACGACCGTTTCCGTGCAGCCATCCCAAAGTTAGCATTTACCGTTTAGTTATAATGCACTTAAGAGTATATGGTCAGGCTGCATTCACAGACAACCCCGGAGGATAGATTCCGAAGGCTGCAGCGGGGCTCTGCTCATGCAGGGGCACCCTCTCACACAAAACCAAGCACCCTGCTTCCAGGATTGATAAGGCCTGCCATAGGGGTGACTGATAGGTTTATATGTGCAGTGATAGGGTGAGAGATAGTGAACCTATATCGCAGTAAGGGGTGCATGCACCACCTCACTCAGGCTGCTGTAGCAGTCCTGTGGTGTCATTTTGGGAGGCTGCCCAGGGGTGGCATAATACATGCTTCAGCCCCTGGTAGGCCTCTGGGGTACCTATGCCCTTGGTACATAGTATACCATATACTAGGGACTTATAAGGGCACCCCAGAATCCAATCTGTGGTGTACCTAAGGTACAGGGAATCAATCTAGAGAGGAAGCAGCTAGGCTGGGGTCCTGGATAGCAGGGCCCCAGCCAGACTAAAGTCGAAAAACAGTGAAACATCAGCAAAAAGTGGGGGTAACCATAAGAAGCAGATCCTACTCTCCTACACAACCCCCCAAACGCAGGGACATTAAACTAACCTTGACCAGTTGAGTCTTCATGTTCTAAGTGGAAATATCTGGAGAGTCCATCTGCATTGGCATGGCTACTCCCAGGTCTATGTTCCACTGTATAGTCCATCACTTGTAGGGAAATGGACCACCTCAAAAGTTTGGGGTTTTCACCCTTCATCTGTTTTAGCCATAAGAGGGGCTTATGGTCTGTCTGAACAATGAAGTGAGTGCCAAACAAGTATGGCCTCAACTTCTTCAGAGCCCAAACCACAGCAAAGGCCTCCCTCTCTATGGCTGACCAACGTTTCTCTCTGGGGGTCAGCCTTCTGCTAATAAAAGCTACTGGCTGATCCTGACCTTCATCATTCAACTGTGACAGTACAGCCCCTACCCCCAACTCAGATGCATCTGTTTGTACAATGAACTTTTTGGAGTAATCAGGACTCTGCAGAATGGGAGCAGTGCACATGGCCTGCTTTAGGTCATCAAATGCCTTTTGACAGTTAACTGCCCACTGAACCTTTTTGTGCATTTTCTTAGAGGTAAGGTCATTCAATGGGGTCACTATGGATCCATAACCTTTTACAAATCTTCTGTAGTACCCAGTCAGGCCCAAGAAGGCTCTCACCTGAGTCTAGGTAGTGGGAGCAACCCAGTCCATTATGGTCTGGATTTTGCTCTGCAATGGTTGAACTTGGCCTCCACCTACAAGGTGGCCCAGGTACACAACCTGACTCTGCCCTATCTGGCACTTAGTAGCCTTGATAGTTAAGCCTGCTTTTTGCAGGGCCTCCAAAACATTCCTTAGGTGGACCAGGTGATCCTCCCAGGTGGAGCTAAAGACAGCAATATCATCTAGATATGCTGCACTATAGTCTCCCAGGCCTGTAAGGACTGTATTCACCAACCTTTGGAAAGTGGCAGGTGCATTTTTCAAACCAAAGGGCATCACCACAAATTGGTAATGCCCACTAGGGGTAGAAAATGCTGTCTTTGGCTTTGCATCATCAGCTAGTCTGATCTGCCAGTAGCCAGCTGTCAAGTCAAATGTGCTCAGAAACTTGGCTGAGGCCAAAGTATCTATAAGCTCATCTGCCCTTGGGATGGGATGGGCATCAGTCCTAGTGACTGCATTGAGACCCCTGTAGTCCCCACAAAACCTCATTTCTCTCTTGCCATCTTTGGTGTGAGGTTTAGGCACAAGGACTACTGGACTAGCCCAAGGGCTATCTGAGGGTTCAATGACTCCCAAATCCAACATCTTTTGGACCTCTGTCCTTATACAATCCCTGACATGATCAGGCTGCCTGTAGATTTTATTCTTCACAGGCAGACTGTCCCCAGTGTCCACTTCATGAGTGCACCAGGTAGTCTGACTAGGTGTCAGGGAGAACATATGCCTGAACTGGCTGAGAACTTTTCTGCAGTCAGTTTGTTGCTGGTCAGTGAGGCTGCCTGCCAAGGCTACACCATCTACTGATCCATCATCAGGGTTCTGAGAGAGCAGGTCAGGGAGTGGATCACTCTCTTCCTCCTGTCCCTCATCAGTAGCCATGAGCAAGCCCATGTCTGCCCTGTCGACATATGGTTTCAGTCTGTTGACATGGAGTACCCTATGGGGACTACTGGGAGTTCCAAGATCTACCAAGTAGGTAACCTCTCCCTTTTGTTCAACAATTGTATGGGGGCCACTCCACTTATCTTGGAGGGCTGCTGGGGCCACAGGCTCCAACACCCACACTTTCTGCCCTGGCTGGTAAACAGTCAGCACAGCCTTTTGGTCATGCCAGGCCTTTTGCAATTCCTGACTAGCCTCAAGATTTTTAGTTGCCTTTTTCATATACTCTGCCATCCTGGAGCGGAGACCAAGTACATAGTCCACTATGTCCTGTTTAGGGGGTTTGAGAGGTAACTCCCATCCCTCCTTCACCAGACACAAAGGACCCCTAACAGGATGGCCAAACAAAAGTTCAAAAGGGCTGTGACCAACCCCCCTTTGAGGCACCTCCCTGTAGGCAAATAAAAGGCAGGGCAAAAGGATGTCCCATCTGCGCCTAAGCTTTTCTGGGAGACCTTTGATCATGCCCTTTAAGGTTTTGTTGAACCTTTCAACTAAACCATTGCATTGTGGGTGATAGGGTGTGGTGAACTTATAATTCACTCCACACTCCTTCCACATTGCAGTCAAGTAACTAGACATGAAGTTTGTATCCCTGTCTGATACTACCTCCTTAGGAAAACCCACCCTTGAGAATACTCCCAAGAGGGCCCTTGCCACCACAGGTGCTGTGGTGGTCCTAAGTGGAATTGCTTCTGGGTACCTAGTGGCATGGTCCACCACCACCAGGATAAATCTGTGCCCAGAGGCTGTCTGAGGATCCATGGGACCAACTATATCAATCCCCACCCTCTCAAAGGGAACCCCCACCACTGGTAGTGGTATCAGGGGGGCCTTTGTGGTTCCACCTGCCTTCCCACTGGCTTGGCAGGTGACACAGGAGTGACAAAACTCCTTGGTGTCTTCAGACATGTGGGGCCAATGAAAGTGAGGAACAATTCTGTCCCAAGTCTTGTTTTGGCCCAGGTGACCTGCTAGAGGAATATCATGGGCTAGTGTCAATAGGAAGCCCCTAAATTTCAGAGGGATTACCAACCTCCTGGAAGCACCAGGCTTGGGGTCTCTACTCTCTGAATATAGGAGTCCATCATCCCAATATATCTTATGGGTGCCACTAGCATTCCCAGCAGCCTCATCAGCAGCTTGCTTTCTGAGGGTTTCAAGAGAGGGACAGCTTTGCTGCTCCTGGCTCAGATCTGCCCTGGAAGGGCCCCCTGTCCCCAAGAACTCAACCTGATCAGGTTCAAGCTCCTCTGGGACAGTTCCTTCTTCAGGACTAAGATCATCTCCCTCAGGAGGCTGATCTGTATTCTGAGTCAGGGGGGAAGGCACTGCCTTAACCCTACTGCTCCTCTTCTTGGGAGGCACCTGGTCCATTCTTCCAGAATCCAGGGCCTGTTCAGTGTTAGGCTTTTTGGCCTGTGACCTGGTCACAGCAAATACATGTGCAGGGATCCCTAGCATTTCTGCATGTGTCCTGAGCTCCACTTTTGCCCAAGCTGAAGTTTCTAGATCATTGCCAAGCAAGCATTCAACAGGGAGGTCTGCACTTACCACAACTTTCTTGAGGCCAGTTACCCCTCCCCAGGAGAAATTAACAGCTGCCAAGGAATGGTCTGTCCTGACATTGCTAGCATTGGTCACTTGGTACATTTCACCAAGTATAATCTGCCCAGGAGCCACAAGCTCTTGTGTCACCATTGTGACACTTGCTCCTGTGTCCCTGAATGCCAAAGCCTCTTTTCCATTTACCGAAGGCTGCTGTCTGTATTTGCCCAAGTTACTGGGACTCACAAAGGAGGACATGTCCATGCCTCCATCACAGACCAGGACAGCCTGAGTTGGAACTCTGACAAGGCCAGAGCCCATCTCAGAACCCAGGGTTAACCCTACTACACCCTTATTCTGAGTACCACTAATTGTAGCTGCACTAGGGGGAACAGTTGCCTTAGGGGCAATGGTGGCTGGAGTTGAGTCTTTGGACTTTGTACAGTCACTTGTCCAGTGTGTTTTCTGTTTACAGATCTTACACCATGGTTTCTTTTGGCCTTTACTTTTGTTAGATTGGGACTCCCCCCCAGATGAAGATTTTTGGGGACCTTGAGAAGACTTCTGGTCTTTACCCTTTTCCCCACCCTTGTCAGAGTTCTTAGAATCTTGCTTCTTGGGGTCACCACCTTGGATCTGAACCTTCTGCCTCACCCTGGTCCTGACCCATTTGTCTGCCTTCTTTCCCAATTCTTGGGGAGAGGTCAGATCAGAGTCCACCAGGTACTGATGCAACAGCTGATTTTGACAATTATTAAGGATCTGCTCCCTCATAATTAAGTTGTACAATCCTTTGAAATCACACACCTTACTGCCAAGTAACCAGCCCTCCAGAGCCTTAGTAGCACAATCTACAAAGTCCACCCAGTCTTGATTCTGTGCCTTTTGGGTATCTCTGAACTTTATCCTATACTGTTCAGTGGTTAGGCCAAACCCCTCAATCAGTGCACTTTTCAAGATTTGGTAATCATCAGCATCCTCTTCTATTACAGTGAGGAGCTTGTTTCTACCTTTGTCTGCAAAGGAGAGCCACAAGATTGCTGCCCACTGCTCCTGGGGGACCCTCTGAACTTTACAGGCCCTTTCCAGTACAGTAATCCATTTGTGGATGTCATCCCCACTCTGGTAGGGCGGGACAATCTTGCTTAGGTTTCTATGGTCATGAGACCTTTCCCTAACACTAGGGTAGTTGCTGCCACCATGGGACTCTAGTCCCAACTTTCTTCTAGTTTTCTGAAGCTCTAGGGACTCCCTATCTAAAGCCAACTGCTCTCTTCTGATTCTAAGCTGAGCTTCTTCAAACTTGAGCAGTCTCTCTTTCCTTTCATGAGAGGATTCCCTCCTATGAGTGGAAACAGAGGTCCCTATTGAGGTGTCAGAATGGTTAGACACCTGAGAAGGAGATCTTGACCTTCTAGGCACACTCTCAACTCTCCCTGGTGGAATAAAGAGGTGGCCATTCTGGTCATCCTCCTCATCTGCAGGAGGAGTTGGATTTCCCAGGTAAAGATCAGTGTCATCTTCCTGGTCAGCTTCAGAGGTCAGGTCATGGGTATCTTCACCCCTGGGCCTTTCCTCATCTGCTGCCCCACCCTCTCTGCCTACCCCTTCAGACCCTGTGGGCCTTCTGAGATCATCCAACAGCAGTACCTCTATGAGGCGTTGGGTGTTTGCACTTTTTCCTGTCTTCAATTTCCTAGTACTACACAATGCTCTCAATTCCAAGAATGGGAGGTTGTCATACTTGGATGGTAGAAGCCCATTGGCTTCTGGCAGGGACCCACTGGTTCCTGGCCTTGAAGACATCACTAGTGAGGTGTGGTGTATGCACTACCTACTCTAGTGTGGCCTACTAAACTCTCTTGAGTTGTAGAAAGGGTGTGCTAAGCCCTTGACACACAACTCTAAGTTCAGTAAAACTTACTGTAATTTTAAGCTTGAATTATATGTACCTCAGGTACCTTTAGTGGTTTTCAGTTAGTCACTCACTTGAGATTATCTGGTAAAACAAAGGCAAGCTTGAATCCAACCGCTCCACACCAATGTGAGAAGTTGGCCTGGTATATGCTGTCCACTAGTTATAGTGGGCACCTTGCACCAGTCCAAACAGCCCCTTAGAGGTGATAGGTTAAAGACAACCTTTATTGAAAGCTATCCTAGTGGTAGCTATGGAGAGCAGCCTTCAGGCTAAGTCTTGAAGGAGTGTAAAGCTGTTTGTTTTACCAGTCTATAATCTCATGAATGACCAAATGAAAGGAGAACCACACCAGGTATATATAAAATATATGTATTTATTACTAAACACTACCCACTAGTCTCTTTATGAGGCTAGAGGTCAAAGCACACAAGTTACAAGCATTTAATCAACAGTAAATAGCACAATACACGATAGGCTCCAGGGGGAGACCAAACCATATAGTAAATAAGTGGTATAAGAACCACGACTTGACTAGACACAAGGCCTAGAGCCTGTAGAATCACTGGGACCCCAAGGAACTGTGAGAAGTTGGCCTGGCATATGCTGTCCACTAATTATAGTGGGCACCTTGCACCAGTCCAAACAACCCCTTATTGGAGATAGGTTACAGACAACCTTATTGAAAGCTATGGAGAGCAGCCTTCAGGCTAAGTCTTGAAGGAATGTAAAGCAGCTTGTTTTACCAGTCTATAATCTCTTGAGTGACCAAATGAAAGAGCACCACACCAGGTATATATTCAAAATATATGTATTTATTGCTAAACACACCCCTCTAGTCTCTTTATGAGGCTAGAGTTCGAAGTACATAAGTTATAAGTTATCAAATCACAGTAATAGCACAAATACACGTTTGGGCCCTAGGGGCGTACCAAACCATATACCAATAAAGTGGTATGCGAACCACGACTGAACTAGACACTAGGCCTAGAGCCTCTAGAAGTGCTTGGACCACAAGGAACCACCCAAGGTAGTGACACAGGGGACCCACGGGAGACGCGTGCAGTGTAAACACACAACCGTGATACGCCGTTGACTTCTATGGAGAAAGTCGGGATCGGGAAATTAGAGAAAGGGACACTTAAAAGAGGACTAGGACAAAACCCTTTGAGATCTAGGACTTTGAAGAGTCTCTACCCACGGGAGCACCGGAGTACTCGTGTTACCTCCCCAGGAAGCCGGGTGCATAGGTGCCTTTCGAGGTCGGGTTTCGTCATCGATTCGAATGGCGATCTGCTGCAAAGTGCTGCTGGCGGCCAAGAGAAAAGTGTCCGGGTGGATCCAAGAGTGGATCGGAGTTCTGAAGAACCTGAAAGCAGAGGGGACAGAGTCTGGGTCACTAGCCAGTGACCAGGAAGGCGATGGACAGATGCCCACCGATGTCGAGTGCTTCAGGTGCGTTGACGGTCGTCTTGACTCTTCAGCCACGAGGTCCAGGAGGTGTTGTCGGCAACCAGGAGCAGGATTCGGGCTGGTACACGATGTCTGTCGAGTGCTGAGGTGTCGGCGACCGGATTGGACCCAACAAGCCTTGGCAACGGCAAGTCTCGGTGAAGATGTAGATCGTTGATGGTGCAGACCAGCAAGGTCTGTGGAACTCACCCAGCGAGGGTAAGTGAGGGCAGGCCTGGAGCAACCAGGATGCCAAGTTAGAAAAGTATTGGCCTTCGTTAAGGCTTACTAGCCAACGGGCTAGCGACCGCGAAGGAGCCTCGTGACGCCGCACGTGGAGCTGGCTTACAGGACACTCGTGGAGTGGGGGCCAGTGATCTTCGGTGCAAGTGGTGCTGGAGGCTAGGGCTACTCGGAGCCCAAAGCACGACTTCTTGGGAGACCCAGAAGAGGATGCACTTACAAATGTGCTCGGTGTCCAGGGGTCACGGTCTCAAGTCACCCACGAAAGCCACGGGCCTCAGCTTTACTGGTGACTCAGGGTAGCCTCGGGGAAGTCTGAGAATCCACCTCTGGTGATGCGATGACTTCGGCGTCTGACGGGAGCTTCAGAAATGCGAACCGGACAGATGCTTCTTTGGTGCCTGCCAAGCAGGGGAGTCACTCCTTGACCCCAAGGGAGATTCTTCTGTCCTCTAATCATGAGTAGAGCGTCGAAGGTCCAGGATTCAGTTTCAGAGTTTCGTCCAGGGATAATCTAAAGTCCTAAGGACTGGGTTCCTATCTTTATACTAAAGATAGGGGTTGGACTACTCTGTGGCCCCACCTATGGGTGGGTCAGGGCAGAGGGGTGGCTACACCCCTTTCCCTTTGTCCAGTTCGCGCCAAAGCAGGGGCTGCAAGCCCCTGATCCGGTTTGAACTGGGGTATGCACAGGGACACCAAATGTGCCCCCAGTGCAGGACTTCAAAGCACACAGATGGTGCTCCCGCCCAGCCCCAATACACATTATCCTGTCTGGGGAGGTGGTCACACCTCCCTGGGACAGGAAACCTATTGTCCAGGCCTTCCCTGCCGGAGTTTCATCCAGCAGCAGGAGGCCAGACTCGTGTTTGTGGCAGCAGCATCCATTTTGTGATGCCAGGGCTTTGGAAAGAAGTTACCGGGTTAGTCAGAGTTAACATGTCTTTCCCTCTAGAAGGGTGGAATGCTACCCCCGCCGCCAGAATTGGCGGGGGGGTAGTATTCCAAGATGTTTGACACCAAACACGACATGTTTAGGTGCAGCCATTCCAAAGTTAGCATTTTACCGCGAGGATATAATGCGCTTAAGAGTATATGGTCAGGCTGCACTACAAACAGCATCAGAGATGGTCTCCGAACGCTGTAGAGGGGCCCTGCTCATGCAGGGGCACCCTCTCACATAGGAACCATGCACTCTGCCTTTAGGATTGATAAGGCCTGCCTTAGGAGTGACTTATAGGTTTATATGTGTGTATGTATTTAGTGATATAGGTAACCTATATCACAGTAAGGGGTGCATGCACCCCTTACCCAGGCTGCAGTAGCAGACCTGTGGTGTCAGTTTGGATGGCCTTCCAGGGGTGGCATAATACATGCTGCAGCCCCTGGTAGGCCTCTGAGGTACCTATGCCCTTGGTACATAGTATACCATATACTAGGGACTTATAAGGGCACTCCAGATCCCAATCAGTGATGTGCCTAAGGCACATGGAAACCTTTTACAGAGAAAGCAGATAGACTGGGGCCCTGAATAGCAGGATCCCAGTCCAACTAAGTCATAAACCAGCAAAACACCATAAAAAAGTGGGGGCAACCATATAGTCAGATTCCACCTTCCTACATAACCCCCCAAACGAAAGGAGATAAGGCTAACCTTGGCCAGTTGAGCCTTCATTGACTAAGTGGTCATATAAGGAAGCACCTGCACTAGCATGGTTGCCCCCTGTCTTATGGTCCACTAAGCAATCCCTCACCCTAAGGGTATGAGAGGGCCTCCACCATGGGGAATCACTACCTGTGGTGTGCTTAGGTAAAGTACAAGGCTGGTGAGGTGTCTGAGTAGGGAAGTGAGGCCCTAGGAATGTTGGCCTCAGCTTCCTCAGATCACTGGTCACCATGTATGCCTGTCTTTCCATGACTGAGTTGCACTTTGCTCTAAGGGTCAACCTTTGGCTGCCTACAGCTGGGGGTTGGGTCCCTTTGGATGGATTACTGGAGGGACATGGCAGGTTTGGAACCTTCAGGTCCCAGGTTTGCCCTTGCCTACCAGAGTCCTTCTGGGGGAGGTCCCTACATAAAGGCATTGGGGATCCCTCAGTGTGTAGAGGAGTTTTCACCTGGCTAGGGCTACTAGACTGGGTGCCCCTAATCTGCTGATGGGGGTTCCTCTGGACAGGGGGCCCTGGGGGTCCACTGACCTCCCTGACCTCTGCAGCCCTGGGCTGGCTGAGGCAGGGTAGAGAGGGGCAGGTTACCTGCTCCAGACTGGGTACCACCTTGGAAGGGTCCTCTGCCATCAGGGGTGTGGCCAGGCCAGGCCTGACTACCTCTGGGGCAGTTCCTTCACTAGGGGTAGGGTCAGTTCCCTGAGGAGGCTGACCATTACTTACTGTCTGGAGGGAAGAAGACTTTTCTTCAACCCTTGTGCTCTCTTTTGGGGGAGAGTGGGCCATTCTTTCAGGCTCCATCTCTCCAAATTCTTGGGCTGGGGCTGTGGCCATTACAGCCCCTCTAACCTTTACAGGGACGCCCAACATCCTAAGATGGGTTTGGTGTTCAACTTCAGCCCAGGCTGAAATTTCCAAATCATTGCCCATCAGGCAATCTACAGGTAAGGTGGGGGACACTGCCACTCTCTTTGGGCCTGTGACCCCCTCCCAGCTGAGATTGACTATGGCCATGGGGTGATCTGTTCTGACACCATCAATGTTGGTCACCTGGTATTTAAACTCAGGTAAAAGCTGGTGAGGGGGACTAGTTTCCCTGCCACCATGGTGACACTAGCCCCTGTGTCCCTAAATGCCACAGCTTTCTGACCATTAATCATTGGCTCCAGTCTGTACCTGCCCAATGCTATGGGACCCATGGTAAAGGTGGCAAATCCTATACCACCATCAGAGTCAGAGGAGTCTGTTGAGGGGTCCCTGTCTAAACTAGGGCCCACCTCTGTTCCTCTTTCAAAAGCACCTAACTTTTGGGTGCACTACTCCCAACTGGAGGATTACTACTGGTAGTACCAGGAGGGGTGGTAGTAGTTGTGGGAGGAACATTTTCTTTATTGCCAATCCTGGGGCAACTGGGATCAGTTTTCCAGTGCCCAGGCTTTTTACAGACATGGCAATATGGTTTCTTTTCAGGAGAGGAAGGAGTTTGGGACCCACCCCAGAAGAGGAATTTTGGGGCCCTGTAGGGGACTTATCCTTAGATTTATCCCCACCTTTCTCTTGGGACTTAGTAGAATCTTTCTTCTGGTCACCACCCTGATTTCTAGTTTTTACTCTGGTTCTGACCCATTTGTCTGCCTTCTTTCCCAATTCTTGGGGAGAGGTCAGATCAGAGTCCACCAGATACTGGTGCAAAAGCTGGTTTTGACAATTATTAAGGATCTGCTCCCTCATAATCAAATTGTACAATCCTAAAAAGTCATGCACTTTGTTGCCATGTATCCAACCTTCCAGAGCCTTTGTAGCACAATCTACAAAATCAACCCAGTCTTGAGTCTGAGCTTTTGGGTGTCTCTGAACTTCAACCTATACTGTTCAGTGGTTAGGCCAAACCCATCTATCAGAGCACTCTTCAAGACTGTGTAGTTGTCAGCATCCTCTTCTCTTACAGTGAGGAGCTTGTCTCTACCTTTGTCTGCAAAGGAGAACCACAAGATTGCTGCCCACTGCCTCTGGGGGACCTTCTGAACTTTACAGGCCCTCTCCAGTGCAGTTATCCATTTGTGGATGTCATCCCCACTCTGGTAGGGAGGGACAATCTTGTTTAGGTTTCTATGGTCATAAGACCTGTCCCTATCTCTAGGGATATTGCTGCCACCATGGGACTCTAGTCCCAACTTTCTTCTCTCTCTAAGGAGATCTAGGGATTACCTATCTAAAGCCAATTGCTTTTTTCTGATTTCCAGCTGAGTTTCCTCATACCGGACCAGCCTGGCTCTCCTCTCATGAGAGGATTCCCTCCTGTGAGAGGAGACAGAGCTCCCTATAGAGGTGCCAGAGTGGTTAGACTCCTGAGAAGGAGACCTAGACTTCCTGGGCACACTCTTAATCCTTTCTGGGGGGACAAAGAGGGCATCATCTTGATCATCCTCATCATCCTCCACAGGAGGGATTGGGTTATCCAGGTCAGGGTCATTGTCACCCTCCTGGCCAGTCTCAGAGGGGGCTGGGGGTATTGGTACCCCTGGCCTCCTCCTCTTCTCCTGCCCCACCCTCAGCTCCTACCCCTTCAGTCCCCAAGGGCTTACTAAGGTCATAAGCCACCAACAACTCCTTGAGGTGTTGGGTGGTGGGACTTTGGCCTGTCCTTATTTTTCTCAAGTTGCATAAAGCTCTCAATTCCAAGAATGGGAGTGTATCATACTTGGAGGGTGGAAGCTCAATGGCTTCCTGCAAGGATTCTTTGGATCCTCCCCTTAAAGACATTACTAGTGTGGTGTGGTGTATGCACTACCTACTCTAGTGTGGCCTACTAAACTCTCTTGAGTTGTAGAAAGGGTTGTGCTATCCCTTTACACACAACTCTAAGTTCAGTAGAACTTACTGTATTCTAAGCTTAAATTATATGTACCTTAGGTACCTTTAGTGGTTTTCAGTTGATCAATTCAATTGAGATTATCTGGTAAAACAATAGCAAGCTGGAATCCCACACGCTGCACACCAATGTGAGAAGTTGGCCTGGCCTATGCTGTCCACTAATTATAGTGGGCACCTTGCACCAGTCCAAACAACCCCTTATTGGAGATAGGTTACAGACAACCTTATTGAAAGCTATCCTAGTGGTAGCTATGGAGAGCAGCCTTCAGGCTAAGTCTTGAAGGAATGTAAAGCAGCTTGTTTTACCAGTCTATAATCTCTTGAGTGACCAAATGAAAGAGCACCACACCAGGTATATATTCAAAATATATGTATTTATTGCTAAACACACCCCTCTAGTCTCTTTATGAGGCTAGAGTTCGAAGTACATAAGTTATAAGTTATCAAATCACAGTAATAGCTAACCCTGGGCAAAGCACTACGCTACGCTCGCGTAGTTTGCGAAGTTTGCGCTACTTCGCACAACGCGAATTGCACGTAGCACAGTGCAAACACGCGTAGCGTAGCGTAGCGTAGTGCAGCGGTCATTTTTGCTTGCTCGCGGTCCTCAACGTCAAGTTGGCGACCGCGAGCAAGCAAAATGACATCCCGGCGAGACTTTTCCTCGTTCGCGATCAGCAACATCAAGTTGCCGATCGCGAGCGTGAAAATAAACCTCCGGCGAGATTCTCAACGCGGGAGGTCAGGTTTCTCATTGCGAGTGGTCGCGTATGCTCGCGACCGCTCGCGATGAGAAACTACCAGTCCGCGTTAGAAAGCTGCCGCTCGAGTAAAAATCTACTCGAGCGGCAGTAAAAGACAGCTCGCACTGTGCAAGATGCCGTTTTCAATGATTGCACAGTGCGGACAAGCATCCGGCACTGTGCAATCATTGCGAACAGTGCACTACGCAGTTCGCGTAGTGCTACGCGTAGCTCGCGTAGTGCGAACTGCACTTTGCGTAGCTTCGCGTAGCGCTACTTCGCGAACTACGCCCAGGCTTAGTAATAGCACAAATACACGTTTGGGCCCTAGGGGCGTACCAAACCATATACCAATAAAGTGGTATGCGAACCACGACTGAACTAGACACTAGGCCTAGAGCCTCTAGAAGTGCTTGGACCACAAGGAACCACCCAAGGTAGTGACACAGGGGACCCACGGGAGACGCGTGCAGTGTAAACACACAACCGCGATACGCCGTTGACTTCTATGGAGAAAGTCGGGATCGGGAAATTAGAGAAAAGGGACACTTAAAAGAGGACTAGGACAAAACCCTTTGAGATCTAGGACTTTGAAGAGTCTCTACCCACGGGAGCACCGGAGTACTCGTGTTACCTCACCCAGGGAAGCCGGGTGCATAGGTGCCTTTCGGGGTTGGGTTTCGTCGTCGATTCGAATGGCGATCTGCTGCAAAGTGCTGCTGGCGGCCAAGAGAAAAGTGTCCGGGTGGATCCAAGAGTGGATCGGAGTTCTGAAGAACCTGAAAGCAGAGGGGACAGAGTCTGGGTCACTACCCAGTGACCAGGAAGGCGATGGACAGATGCCCACCGATGTCGAGTGCTTCAGGTGCGTTGACGGTCGTCTTGACTCTTCAGCCACGAGGTCCAGGAGGCGTTTTCGGTGACCAGGAGCAGGATTCGGGCTGGTACACGATGTCTGTCGAGTGCTGAGGTATCGGCGACCGGATTGGACCCAACAAGCCTTGGCAACGGCAAGTCTCGGTGAAGATGTAGATCGTCGATGGTGCAGACCAGCAAGGTCTGTGGAACTCACCCAGCGAGGGTAAGTGAGGGCAGGCCTGGAGCAACCAGAATGCCAAGTTAGAAAAGGATTGGCCTTCGTTAAAGCTTACTAGCCAACGGGCTAGTGAACGTGAAGGAGCCTTGTGACGCCGCACGTGGAGCTGGCTTACAGGACACTCGTGGAGTGGGGGCCAGTGATCTTCGGTGCAGGTGGTGCTGGAGGCTAGGGCTACTTGGAGCCCAAAGAACGACTTCTTGGGAGACCCAGAAGAGGATGCACTTACAAATGTGCTCGGTGTCCAGGGGTCACGGTCTCAAGTCACCCACGAAAGCCACGGGCCTCAGCTTTGCTGGGGACTCAGGGTAGCCTCGGGGAAGTCTGAGAATCCACCTCTGGTGATGCGATGACTTCGGCGTCCGACGGGAGCTTCAGAAATGCGAACCGGACAGATGCTTCTTTGGTGCCTGCCAAGCAGGGGAGTCACTCCTTGACCCCAAGGGAGATTCTTCTGTCCTCTAATCGTGAGTAGAGCGTCGAAGGTCCAGGATTCAGTTTCAGAGTTTCGTCCAGGGATAATCTAAAGTCCTAAGGACTGGGTTCCTATCTTTATACTAAAGATAGGGGTTGGTCTACTCTGTGGCCCCACCTATGGGTGGGTCAGGGCAGAGGGGTGGCTACACCCCTTTCCCTTTGTCCAGTTCGCGCCAAAGCAGGGGCTGCAAGCCCCTGATCCGGTTTGAACTGGGGTATGCACAGGGACACCAAATGTGCCCCCAGTGCAGGACTTCAAAGCACACAGATGGTGCTCCCGCCCAGCCCCAATACACATTATCCTGTCTGGGGAGGTGGTCACACCTCCCTGGGACAGGAAACCTATTGTCCAGGCCTCCCCTGCCGGAGTTTCGTCCAGCAGCAGGAGGCCAGACTCGTGTCTGTGGCAGCAGCATCCATTTTGTGATGCCAGGGCTTTGGAAAGAAGTTACCGGGTTAGTCAGAGTTAACATGTCTTTCCCTCTAGAAGGGTGGAATGCTACCCCCGCCGCCAGAATTGGCGGGGGTAGTATTCCAAGATGTTTGACACCAAACACGACATGTTTAGGTGCAGCCATTCCAAAGTTAGCATTTTACCGCGAGGATATAATGCGCTTAAGAGTATGTGGTCAGGCTGCACTACAAACAGCATCAGAGATGGTCTCCGAACGCTGTAGAGGGGCCCTGCTCATGCAGGGGGCACCCTCTCACATAGGAACCATGCACTCTGCCTTTAGGATTGATAAGGCCTGCCTTAGGAGTGACTTATAGGTTTATATGTGTGTATGTATTTAGTGATATAGGTAACCTATATCACAGTAAGGGGTGCATGCACCCCTTACCCAGGCTGCAGTAGCAGACCTGTGGTGTCAGTTTGGATGGCCTTCCAGGGGTGGCATAATACATGCTGCAGCCCCTGGTAGGCCTCTGAGGTACCTATGCCCTTGGTACATAGTATACCATATACTAGGGACTTATAAGGGCACTCCAGATCCCAATCAGTGATGTGCCTAAGGCACATGGAAACCTTTTACAGAGAAAGCAGATAGACTGGGGCCCTGAATAGCAGGATCCCAGTCCAACTAAGTCATAAACCAGCAAAACACCATAAAAAAAGTGGGGGCAACCATATAGTCAGATTCCACCTTCCTACAGGAACCACCCAAGGTAGTGACACAGGGGACCCACGGAGGACGTGTGCAGTGTGAGAACACAGCCGCGGGACTCCGTTAGCTTCTATGGGGAAAGTTGCGGTTAGAGTTTTAGAGTTAAAGGACACTTAGAAATGGACTAGGACCAACCCTCTTGGACTTAGATATTTCTAGGGTCAACACTCACAGGAGCACCGGAGTACTCGTGTTACCTCACCCAGGGAAGCCGGGTGCATAGGTGTCAAATGGTGTCGGGTCGCGTCGTCAATTTCAATGGCAGCTGGCAGAGAAGTGCTGCTGCCGGGAAGATGCGAAGTGTCCGAAGAGATCCAAGCCTGGATCGAAGATGTGCAGGACCTGAAAGAAGAGGGGACAGAGTCTGGGTCACTTGCCAGTGACCAGGGGCACGATAGTCGAATGCCCACCGATATTGGGTGTTTCAGGTGCAAAGAGGTGAAGCTTGACTCTTCAGCCACGAGGACCAGGAGGCGTCGACGACAACAAGGAGCTGGATTCTAGCTGTCCCACAAAGGATGTCGAATGCTGCAGCGTCGGTGCCCGGATTGGACACAACAAGCCTTGGCAACAGCAACCCACGCAGGAAGAGGAAAGATGCTTCGGAGTGGACCAGCAAGGTCCTGGGGACTCCCCAAGCGACGGAGAGTCAGGGCACGTCTGGAGCAACCAGGAAAGCCCAATCAGAGTAAAGTTACCCTTCTCAGGGACCCACAAGTCGATGGACAAGGGATCGCAAAGGGACCTCAAGCGGAATCACGAAATGGCGGCCCACGGGTCACTTGGAGTGGGTAGGCCGGCAATCTTCGGTGGATTCTCTGCTCGGGGTCAGGGCTACAAGTAACCCAAAGCACAGCCTCAAGGATCGACGAGAAGCTTATGCACTTGTCCAGCACTTGTCCAGCTTGTGCACGGTGTCCAGGGGTTCCGGTTCCACGGTACCCACGAGGGCTATGGGTCTCAGCTTTGCTGGGGACTCGGGTCAGCCTCTGGGAAGTCTGGAAACCCACCTCCTGGGTTGCAAAGTCTTCGGCATCCGGCGGGAGCTTTGGAGATGCAGACCGGTCAGATGCGTCTTTGGTGCCTGCCAAGCAGGGGAGTAACTCCTTTACTCCAAGGGAGATTCTTCAGTCATCTGGCGTTGAACAGATCGTCGAAGGTCCAGGATTCAGTTTCAGAGTTTCATCCAGGGATATCTAAAGTCCTGTTGCCAGAGGTTACTATCTTATACCCAAGGAAGGGGTTGGACATACTCTGGGGACCCACCTATGGGAGGGTCAGGAAAGAGGAAAGAGGGGTGGCTACACCCATTTCCTTTGTCCAGTTTCACGCCAGAGCAGGGGCTGGTAGCCCCTGCAACCGGTTTGAACTGGGCTATGCACAGGGACACCAAATGTGCCCCCAGTGCAGGACTTCAAAGCACTCTGAGAGTGCACCCACCCAGCCCCAATACACTAAAGCCTGTCTGGGAGGTGGTAACACCTCCCTGTGACAGGAAACCTATTGTCCAGGCCAGTTTCGGTCAGCAGCAGGAGGCCAGACTCGTGTCTGTGGCTGCAGCATCCATTTTGTGATGCCAGGGCTCTGTTTGTTGGTATGGGTATACCGGTGCTGTCATGTCTCTCCCTCTAGAAGGGTGGTATCATACTCCCACACCAGTTACTGGTGTGGGGGTATGATTCCAAGGTGTTTGACACCAAACACGACATGTTTCCGTGCAGCCATCCCAAAGTTAGCATTTACCGTTTAGTTATAATGCACTTAAGAGTATATGGTCAGGCTGCATTCACAGACAACCCCGGAGGATAGATTCCGAAGGCTGCAGCGGGGCTCTGCTCATGCAGGGGCACCCTCTCACACAAAACCAAGCACCCTGCTTCCAGGATTGATAAGGCCTGCCATAGGGGTGACTGATAGGTTTATATGTGCAGTGATAGGGTGAGAGATAGTGAACCTATATCGCAGTAAGGGGTGCATGCACCACCTCACTCAGGCTGCTGTAGCAGTCCTGTGGTGTCATTTGGGAGGCTGCCCAGGGGTGGCATAATACATGCTTCAGCCCCTGGTAGGCCTCTGGGGTACCTATGCCCTTGGTACATAGTATACCATATACTAGGGACTTATAAGGGCACCCCAGAATCCAATCTGTGGTGTACCTAAGGTACAGGGAATCAATCTAGAGAGGAAGCAGCTAGGCTGGGGTCCTGGATAGCAGAGCCCCAGCCAGACTAAAGTCGAAAAACAGTGAAACATCAGCAAAAAGTGGGGGTAACCATAAGAAGCAGATCCTACTCTCCTACAGGTAACGTGGGGTGTTTTGATGAAGGGCTTTGTGCGTGATACATGCAATCTTATAGGTGGATCTGCCTTCGATGGGAAGCCATTTGAGGGTTTTAAGTACGGGGGAGATGTGGTCAAAACGTTTATAGTCAGAGATATTCTAGCAGCTAGGTTGAGCACAGATTTGAGTGGTGCAAGATGGACTTTGGGTGATCCAGCGAGGATAGCGTTACCATAGTCTATTCTCGACAGGACCAGCGATTGGACAACAGTTTTGAAGTCATCGATCGGGATGAAGGTTTTAATTTTCTTGAGTTGACGGAGAGTGAAGAGTGCTCCTTTGGCTGTGGTTTTTATGTGGGAGGTAAAGGCAAGGCTATTATCAATGGTGATGCCTAGAGATTTAACTGAATTGGTGGTGGTGAGAGAGCAGTTGAGAGCTTTAAGGTCAGATATCCAGTTTTGTAAGGGGAGTGGGTTGTTTTTAGGGGAGAAGAGAATGATTTCGTTTTTTTTAGGGTTGAGTTTGAGATGATTTTGGTGGAACCGAGATTGGATCTTGGTCAGGGTGTCATTGAGGTGTAGGACATCAGAGTGGGATTTAATCTTATAGTAGAGTTGAGTGTCGTCGGCATAGAGGTGGTAGTTGATTCCTGCTTGTTTGAGAATGAGGGTGAGGGGTTCCATGAAGAGGTTGAAGAGAGCAGGGGAGAGAATGGATCCCTGGGGGACACCGAGGGGGATTGGAGTAGGGTTGGAAAGGCAGTTCTCGATCTTGATTTGTTGGGTTCTATGTTGGAGAAAGGAGGTGAACCAGTTGAGGACATGGCCGTTGAGGCCAAAGCGGACTTTAAGAGTGTTAAGTAAGGCAGTGTGGTTAACAGTATCGAAAGCAGCGGAAAGGTCGAGAAGAATGAGTAGGCAAGACTCGCCATTGTCAAGTGAGTGATGAATGTCGTCCACTATATTGAGCATGGCAGAATTTGTGCTGCATCCTTTTCTGAAGCCGGATTGCAGCGAGTCAATGAGGTCAAAAGTGTTTATGTGATTATCCAGTTGGAGCAGGGCGCATTTTTCAAGGGCTTTGGAGAGAAGGGGGAGGTTAGCGATAGGTCGGAGGTTATTTGGGTCGTTGGGATCTGCGTTGGGATTTTTGGGGATGGGTGTGATTTGACCCAATTGGAGGGAGGCGGGAACACACCCGGAGATCAGGGATGAGTTTATAATGGTGGTCCAGAGTGGGGCTATGATATGTTTAAGGTCTTTGACAAGTTTAGAGGGGTCTTTGGTGTGAGAGGATGGTTTAAGCTTAGAGATGATGTTATAGACTTCGTGTTCCGTGACAGGGTGAAAATTATGCCAGGCGGCATTGTTTTTTAGTTGCTGGGGGAGAGAGGTGTTGGATTTAGGTGGGAAGGGAACGGATGATAGACGGGTAGGGACCTGGGGAGGATTAGATAGGGATGGAGATTCAGGATATATGTCATAAGAAAGTAGTGGGTTGTGAGAGAGGAGATTTAAGAGGAAGGATTGATCTATTTTAGTGATTTTATCAGAGAAGAAATTAGCAATATCTTCGCATTTCTCGTTTGTGGCCATCAGCTTTTGGGGGGCAGAGGATGTTTGGTTTTTGACGATGCTGAATAGTACTCTAGGTCAATTTTTGGCCCTATCAAGCTGCGTGCGGAAGAAGGAGGCCTTTTCATTGAGGATGTGTTTTTTGTAGTTGGACCTAGCCGATCGGAGGAGGGCTAGATGGGAGGGGGACGGGTGTTGCCTCCAGGTCCTTTCGGACTGTCTAAGAGAGCATCTTTCGTTGTTGAGCTCAGAGTTGAACCAGGATTTGGAAGGCATGTTTCTTTGGGCTTTCAGTTTGGGAGGGGCCTCTTGGTCTAGGACCTCGGTAACTGATTTATTATAATGTTCGGTGAGGGCGTTTGCATTTTGGGAGAGGGGGGCGAACAGGAATTGGGCTTTGAGTTTCGTTTCAAGTTCGCCGGGGGGGATAAGATTAAGGTTTCTGGTCAATTTCTTGTGTTTGATGCTTTTGGCGAGGAGGGGGGGGGCCGTAGTGGTGATCGTGAAGAGGATGAGGTGATGGTCGGACCAGTCGATGGGGATGATGTTGGAGAGAGAGGCCAAATCATTATTGGTGATGATGGCATCAAGAGTAGCCCCTTTAGTGTGAGTTGGAGAGTGACACATTTGTTTAAGGTCACTAATCTCCAGAAGATTCATGAGGAGATTAACAGCAGGTTCTTTGATATCATTCCAGTGGAGGTTGAAGTCTCCAAGGAAGAGATTTTTAGAGTTGGAAAGAGAGCATTGGGTGAGGAGTTCGGAAAGTTCCTCTGCGAAGGGAAGGGATTCGCCAGGAGGATGGTAGATATTATGTAGGCGAATAGGTGGGGCGCCTTGGATTTTGAGTTCTGCACCGAGGTATTCAAAGGTGGCAGGGTCAGAGTTCTTGACAAGCGAGAGTTGAAATTAGTTTTTAAAGATGATAGCTAAACCACCTCCAATTCTCTCAGGTCTATCTTTTCTGAGTATGGAGTAACTGGGTGGGGAGAGAAGGTCAAGGATAGATGTAGAGTGGGCCTTGAGCCAAGTTTCCGTAAGGAAGGCAATGTCAATGTCTTCGCTGAGAATGGTTTCAGCTATTTCCGTCGCATGCTGGGCAGCTGAGCGGCAATTGACCAACATGCATGTGAGGGGTTTCGGGTTGTTTATGGGTGGAGGGCATGTTTGGATAGAGGTGAGTTGTGTTGGGGGTCTAGGGGAGACAGGGGAGGAAGGGATTCTGCACGTCCCCAGGATTACGGGAATGGTAGAGTGGGGGGTGGGAGGGTCAATTGGATATTTAGGGAGGTAGGAGTTACAAAGGTCGAGGAGGTCTGAAGGGGAGAGATGGCTAGAGGCACGGGGGGTCGGTGGGAACAGTTGCAGCGAGGGAAGGTTCTCCACTGTTGAAGATTGGAGGTGTTTTGTGCGTCTGAGCTTGGGGAGATCGCCCGGTTTAGGAGGAATTCAGAGGAGAGGGAGTTAAGATCTTTCCTGAGTTGAGAGAGTTCAGACGACATGGAAAGATCTTTTCTGAGCTGGGAGAGTTCAGACGACAGGGTAAGAAGATAGTTTTCGATGTTAGATAGGGTCTGTGTTAGATTAGCATCCGAATTTTCCGGGGAGAACGTTCTGTGGAGTGTGTGGGTTGGGAGGTCGGGGGGGGGGGTGTGGAGGCGTTCTCAGGTTGTTGGACGAGGGGAAGTATGTGTCGTCGGAAAGGGAGTGCATAGAATTATAATCAGTGTTCTGGGGTGGTAAGGGATCTTGAGGAGAGAGAGGGGAAATAACATCCTGGCTAATAACATCCTGTCTAAGGGGGGGAAGGTAGTTTGGAGAAGGTGAAATTGGTACAGGCGGTTGAATAATAGGAAAACCGGGAGGAGGGTGCTGGAAGGCGGAAGTGAGGGAGGGGGTGTGCCTAGTGGTGGGTGGGGGGGTCATTAGAGGGAGGAAGGGTTTGGGAAACTGGGCATGCTGTTGAGGTGTCTGGATGAGGGGGGTTGCTAGCGAGGGGGGGTAATTGGAGGATTGGGTAAGAGAGTCATCACACGCAGTATAGGTGCCTGTAGGGTGAGGGGTTGGGGACAAGGAAGGTGAGGGGGCGTCAATCGTTTGGAGGTTGCAATGTTAGGAGGAGGGATGGATAGTAGGTAGGATAAGGTGCTGAAATGTTGCTCAAAGATGGTGAGGTGCTTTTCTGAAGCTTGGATTAGGATGTTACCGGATTTGAAAATGGAGATGTCTATTTAGCCGAGGAAAGTAGGGGAAGGGGAGGTGGACAATTTAAAACCATACAGGATTTTACATGATTTAGTGATGGGGAGGTGGTGGAGAAAAATGCTTTTCCATTTGGAGGGACGTTTGGAGTAAAAAATGTAGTTTGTTTTTATTATGGAGGAGAGGCTAAGGTAGTTATCAACAAATAGGGTTTCATGGTGACCAATAAGTAGTTTGTGTTTGAAGTTTTTCTTAGCGTTTTTGGAGCGATTGGGTGGGTAGAGGATGGGCCATGTCTAGTGATGGATGAGTCCTGTGGATTGATTCTGTAGTCTGTTGTAATGAGGGGGGTATGAGGGGGGGCATGTTGGTTGGATTAAGGATGCTAGGGGAGGGGGAAAGAGGATGGGGGGAAGACTTGATGCGGGGCGTTGAGAGGTGTGGGGGTCGGAATAGGGGCAGGGTTAAAGTGAGCAAATAGAGTAAGAACCGGGGGGGAGGGCCGCGGTAGGGGAAAGGAGTAAGAGGATAGAGTTGGAAGGAGAAGAAGAGTCAGGTATTAGAAGGGCAAATCAGTCAGTACACATATTGGAAAATCTGGACAAGTGTAGGAACAGGTAGGAATAAGGGGAAGGAAGAGGGATCAGAGTAAGGGGGAGGAGAAATGGCAAAATCAGACAGGGACAGAAAGAGACATTGAGGATTTAGTGAAAAACTAAGTGGGATGGTGGCAACAAATAGTGAGCAATAGAAGTAAACCACAATGAGAAACAATACAAGAGCACGTAGGGTTCAAACCATCATTAAGGAGGTCTGTAGTTCCACTATGGGAATAGTTAGGCAGTAGTCAAAAGTCAAAAGAAATGACAGTATATATTGCAAAATTAATAGCATAGGCTGGAAGTCTTGGTAGCAGGGAAGTAATAGCGTTCCAATTCAGCCAAAAGGTCAGGATTATTGGTGGGATTGAACGCTGTCATCAGGTTAGGTTAAATAGTGAGAGGCAAGGGTCAAGCCCAGGGATCTGGGGAGGCCATGAGATGCCCGTGAGAGGAGGCTTACAGAATGTTTGGTGGAAGACCATCCGCTATTTTTTGGAGTGAGATCGAGCCAGTTACCGTCACCTAGATGGATCAAGTCACAGGGACAAATACTGGTCCTACGGCCCGTGGACGAAGACAGTGAGAGTTTCCCCCTCCGAGTGATAAGAAGTTTGCGGGGTGCGTTTTAACCCGGGTCAAAAGGAGTTGTGGGGAGGCGTCGCGGTTCTGAGACCACTCTGGGAGAGGATGAGGGAAGTGGCAGTGTTATGCAGGCCAGGTAGAGTGGAACAGTCTAGGACTGAGTGGAACAGTCTAGATCAGAGTCGGTGTAATCAGCTTTGCAGCAAAGGGCGAGTGTGGGAACCAGCGTCACATTGAGGATGCCTGAATCCTCTCGGTAGGTGCTGAAGTTATTGGCGAGATGGGAGCAGGTGGCAGGGACCCCAGCGGGCGCAGCGGCGTCCCCGAGTCCAGAGGCAAACACACACAGCAAGAATGGGGGCCCAGAGCCACGCCAACATGCCAAGCGGGGCCGAGGGTCTGGACCGACGCCTGGATGTTCGGTCTCAGAGATCCGCCATCCCGGGTGAACCTGGCAGGGGGCGCCTCATCGAGAGAAACCAAATGTCATCCCGGGTTAAAATGTCGTGATGTTGCACGCACTCCAATGGAGCGACGTTGGGACACTGGGGCAATACTTTATCCCTCCAACGCCATCTTGGGTCCCCTCTCCGTCTCGGGGGAGCAGACCCCGCCACAAAATGGCCGCATAGTAGTCCGGGCAATCTCTTGGGACCAGGGCCGCACAGGACCAGAAGAACCAGCGGAAACTCCGGAGGCCGCAGGGGGGCCCGGCCGCTGAACAACAGAGTCAGCGGGAGGTCCGGGGGAGGCGGCTTCGGCTGCGCACCCAGCGACAGCAGCAGAGGAGGCAATCAAGGGAGAGGAGCATTGGATCCCAATGTGGGCTCAGACAGCCGACAAACCTCATCCGGGGGGGGGGAGCAGCTCAACGGTCGACTTGGCGGGCAGGCGAGGGTGATGCAGCCGCAGGTCCAGGAGGTCACGGTGGGAGGTCGAGCTTCTGCAACAGCTCTTAGTGAGGACCAGGAGGGAGACCGCAGCCCTGACTCCTAGGGGCCAGGCCAGAAGATACCGCTGGTCCAGCCAGCAGAAGCCCACCTCGAGTCTGGGGGGACAGGGCCCTGGGGGTCCGGAGGGCTCGATCCTGGGTGTGAGCGGAGGGGAGAGCACTCCAAGACGCTCCAGCCCAGTGTGAGAAACTTGATGCCTGGATATCGGGAGGAAGTCATCAGCAGTCCCTGGAATGGAGAGACACGTCCTCGGTCCGGAAGGCCGGAGTGGCACCACGTCCCTGTTCAGAGGGCCAGTTGCAGGAGTGGGGGAACCGGTCCTTCAGGGCGGCAAAGAGGAAAACCACAGAAGTCAGGAGGTCGCCCCAACCCCAGCTGGGCCAGAGTCAGGAGGGACCGGTCCAGGAGGGTAGCAGTGGGAGGGAGCGTCAGTGCCGCAGAGGTCGTCCCCAGTCCAGTCGGCAGGAGCAGGACCACATCCCCGTTCCACTGGCCCGACCAAGGATGCCCCGACACTGCTGGTCGACGAAGCAGAAGATCTCGGCAGTCTGGAGTTTACCCCAAGTCCAGCTCGGCGACACGGCAGCAGGCGAAGATGGGCGAGGAGGACGAGGAGAGGGCTTGTTGGATCCTTGGAGATTGTCTCTGAAGGTAAGGATCTTTTCGAAGATGAGTCCGTTGATAATCCGTTGTTAGGTAAGGTGATAGGCGTCGGGTGGAGGTCAGATGGGCGGGTAAACAGGGGTAAAGTTACCATTTCGTAATGCCTTGCCCGTAGAAACAAGACAGAACCCATCCGCGGCATTTTTGAAAAAAGAAGTGAAAGCGATTCTCATGGCCAAATTCACTTGAACTCTTCACAGAGACACGTATATATTTGCTAGTCTGTAAATAGTTTGTAACAGTTACCACTTCTGTATTAACATAAATTATAGTATTCTTATGTATATGTTTATCACCTAACCCTCACTCGAATTTTTTAAACAGTCGCGTGTTTATCTGCTATTCTGTAATAGCCTCTAAATAGTTTCCACTTCTGTATTAGTGCACCTTATATTATTTCTTTGTTTATGTCCATCACCTTAAATTGCCTTGTAAAGCGCTCTGATACCCGCAAGGGTCTTGTTCGTGCTATACAAAACCTTCAAAATAAATAAATAAATAAACATGGACATCCAGGTAGCTTTGTCTATTGTGATTTGTCTTGTGTGCATGTTGTCCTTCATGTTTTATCTTGCATGCATTGCTTGCTGCTCTCCGGTTGGCTTACCCGTTGTGAGTATGGTGCAGCGTGAGTTTCTATTGTTGTTGCTGTCTGAACAGAAAATGTTAACACCCATTACCCTCAAGGTTGACCCCACGTGTGATGTGTAAGTGGTCAGTTTTCAGATGTATGTGCATTTCATGATGCCTATTTATGGTGCTCAGGCCTTGTCACCGCCACCCTCACAAGAGATGCAAATGGCCGGGTGATGTGTGTTTGTGTATGTGCTGCGCCGCTGCTGACTTGGATGATACATGCTGTCCTGGTTCTGGTATTCAATGCCTGGCTTAGCGTGTGGGTGATAACTACCTGACTGCATATTTGTTCACTGACACAGTTGACTTACCAAACAGTTACGTTTAATTGCACATGATGGTGTGATGGGCAACTCACGTCAGGACTGATGTGGAATGCTGTTTTCTGTATGGCAGATGTGTACACTTGGGGGTAGAGGAGTGCATTTTGACCTAAGGGTTGAGGGTGCCATTTGGGCCTTTGTCATTAATTGTTGCAAATTTGCTATCCTTGATTGTTGTCATACTTTGGTTGTGATACTGCTTTACAGGCGCATTGTGGTTCTGCGAGTATGTCACACAGACAAGGCATGCAGTACATATTTGTGTGACACATTCCTGATCTGCATTGTCCACGTACTGTGGTGTTGTAGGCATATCCCCCTGCTCATTGTATTCCATCGCCCTTTGAGTGAAGTGTGCTGTTTGTGTGCATTTTTGGATGTGCAGCTTTTATCCAGCGGCCTACATGGTCAATTTGTTGTGACATTGCATGTGTGTGTGGTATGCAGACTCACTAGATGCTTCCCCACTTGGTGTACACCGGACTGCATCTCATGAACAGGCAAGGGGGCACATTGCCTGGAAATGCAGGTGGATGTCAGAATTTCCCCCTTGCCACATCACCACGCACATACAAATCGCCTGCACAAGGACGCATCTCTCTCTGACGCAAAAATGAGGATGCACTGTGAATGTGGCTGATCATGTGCACGGGTAGGCATGCCACCCCCAATATCAGCACACCTGCAAAATTGTGCACGTGTCTGAGTTGTGTGCAGGAATGTGCATGCGCATATAGGTGGACTTTACTGCGCATACACAACCTTGCACACAACTCAGACACACGTGCACAATGTTGCAGGTGTGCTGACATTGGTGGTGGCATGCCTCTTCGTGCACATGTTCAGTCACATTCACAGTGCATCCTCATTTTGGCATCAGAGAGAGATGCGTCCTTGTGCAGGCAATTTGTGTGTGCGTGTTGATGTGGGAAGGGGGCCATTTTGCCACCCTGCCACATCTCAAGTTAAAGTGCCACTTTGCCATTTGATGTATCACTTATTTAGTGGTCTGATGTTGATCTTGGACTATGTTGGGCTTACTTTTCTGTGCACATTTCCAAGTCTGTGTGCCTGCAAATATGTGTCGTGAAATGTATTGTTTGAGTAGGGTGATATGTGTCTATGCCACCATGGACAGGGGTATCCGGGACATGATCCACAGTAATTGTGGGTATGCGCTTCAATATATTTGATTGTACATGAGTGCCATTGGGCCCATCCACCCCGTCCCCCCAGTCCCTAGTTGTTGCTCACCCTGTTGTTGTTGTGTCTGGTCACGTTCAGCAGTATCCTGGTCCGCGACTCCAACCACCGTCTCCTCACTGATGACTCGGGACACCTGCTCCTCCAACTCATCCAGCTCCTCCTGTGGCGCTGGCATCCCACCTCCAGTCTGCTTTGCTGCTTTCAGGTTGGCTGCTAGTTTCTCCTTGGTTTTGCGCTTGGTATCATTAAAGCGCTTCTTGCAGTCGTCCACTGTCCTCCTACATAATATCTTCTGTAGCTACGCAGTTTTCAGCAATGCATGGACAGACCGACTCAAAGTTGGAGATTGTTTTTGAAAAAGATGCTAAAGACCCTGACACTCTTGGAGCTTCTTCCCGGGTGTGAGGTTCATTAGTATTTTTTTTATGCTTTGGATGCAGGGGTAGTTTCTTCATTGGGGTCTGGGGCTGTGCCCCTCTGGAATACCTACACGTTTAACTAAAAACAATCTTAAATAGATCAATTTATTTAGATATCGTATCTCTAAACAAATAAATGTATTTAAATTTGGGCTGCCTGGTCCAGGCTGCCTGCCCACCTCTCTCTGAAGGAAGAGACGGAAGTCAGTCAGTAAATCAACTTTATGCAAAGTGATGCACGACGCAGGGCTTGCCTCTCTAAAGCCCTTCATTGACATAGTAGTCTATGGTGGTATGCACTGTAGGCCAGTGACGCTGTCAGCATCACAGATTTGAGCGTCAGAGTCTGCATCCCTGAGTGAGGACAGACATCCGTCATTCACAGGCATAGATCCCACCCTTTCCCATTCATCACACGGTAAGACAGGATGCAAGAACGTGTGATTTGACGCCCTGTCCCTGGTAATGGTAAGTGTTATAATGCTAATCTTGTGTTATGTTAAAAACGTTAAGGTAATGCATGTCAGTGATTTAGTTCCTCTTTTATTTCACATGTTTTACTTAATCTTGCATTCCCCAGGAGTGTAAGCTAGTTCATCATGTTGTGATTCAGTTTTTTTTCATACATCATATTACTCTTGTATAGTGCATACTTTGAGTTGTACCAGGTGTTTATGATAGGCTTTGATTGAGAACTCAGGGGCTCATTACGATGGCGCAAGGCTCACCACCGACAGCCGGTCGGTGGCGGGCCTTCCGCCATCGTACTGCTGTTTTCCCCCACCATATTATGATGGCAGGGGGAATCGTTGGGTAAGCGTGGTGGTCGTAAAGACCGCCCACCACGGTTCTGACAGGCGGTCCTTTTCCGACCACCTTTCGGAACAGAAACATAGCCCAACATTGCGATTATGATATGCCTTTCCTCTGTTCGTTTTGCAGTGGACAAACCACAGCAAAATGAACGGTGGAAACAGATTTGGGGGCCCGTAGAGGGCCCCCCTTAATCCCTGGGGCAGGGAGATGTACCCTTGGGGGCACCTATGGTGCCCCCCTACATATCCCTGCACCATGTGGCAGGCACCACAGGGTGCCTGCCACGTAGTGCAGGGATCTGTCTGCACCCTATATTTTGCATTGTAGCGGGGCCGCTGACCGGATCCCCGCCACAATGCAAAATATAGGTGATGCGACCGCTGTGGTGGCGGTCGCATTGTGATTGGGATTGTGGGGAGCCCGCCTCATAGGCGGCCGGTCCCAAATCCTTATCGATGGCGAATGGACTAAAGTCCGTCCGCCATCATAATGAGCCCCTCTGTCTCTAAGGCTGAAGGCAAAGCAAAGTGCCTGTCAGTGGGTTAACCTCTCTGCAGAGCACACAGAACAAAGGTCATGTCTTCCAGTTTCGATTGAAATTCTGTGTAATTGTGTGTGAAGGGGGTTTACAAATGTCCAAACGTTTACAAGGCAAAAGTAAAAGAAAATAAAGTGCTTAAATGTAAATGATGGCAGTGTATGTTTGGGGGTGGTGAAGTGAGGGAGATGCGAGGAAGTGCATTTGGGGGAGAGAGAAAAGAGTGTCCCGGAGAGGAAAAAGATGAGGTTGAAGATGTGCATTTGGAAAAATGTCATAAATAGCTAACAGAAAGTGCACATAACTGAAGACCAATACTCTTTCTACAGGCCTCAATAATATTTAATTCACAGTCTCACAATTTCAGAATTGAAATATTTCAAATGTTAATTATTTATAACAAATCATTGTTGTTACTCAGCTAACAACCATTGACAAAGCCAATAGTACTGGCATGTTTTAGCTGTATGTCAGTTGTTGTCTTATATATCTGGATTCAGTAACACCTCAGAGAGAAACCAAAATGCTGGTCAGGTGGCACACTATAGAAATCACAGAAATTATTTGACATGTTCCCTTTTAGAGAGCACTCACTTTTTTCATTCTACTTAAAGAGCTGTCTGCACATATTTCTACATGACTGATTGCAGCCAGAAGCTGTGGGTGCTTCCAAAGCCTGATTAGAGCATTTTCTTCCAAAGTTGATGCCACATGCTGTGCAAGGCACTGGGCAAGCTCACACTTTAAAGGGCCTGAAGTTGTGGTGTTGTCAAGTTTGAACATTACAGTAACTGCTGAACTTATGAATGCAGCAAGATATGGGGGCAAATTTTGATGTGTTTAATACTTCAAGACTATACGTTTCCACTGTTTTATACACCTTGCTTTCTCACTAAATTAATTTGCTTTAAAATGCACCATTTGCCAATCTTTTTTCAATTTTTTTCTCAGAAGGAGGACCCATGAACCTAACACTTTGCTCTTTACATGAAAGTCATATCCAACTTTTACAACCCGCCACTTTCAAATGCCACCAGCCGCCACTGTTTATATGCCAATTTTTCCCTGGCAGTCCAAAACACACAAAAAAAGTCCATCTGCTGATGGCCTTACATTGACGACCCCCACTCCAACAGGCCATCAGTATAAGGTTTCTAACTGCAGAGCCAGCGGTGAGGATGCCATCAGAAACCTGATGGTCAGTCTGACTCTAAATAGAGTGGGTGGACTGAGGTTTTGATGGACAGGGTATTTCACCCATCTGCGACAGAGTATCCTTTCCATCAGAATAATATTCAGGCCCTTAATTTGTTAAAATGTGAACCAATGCCTTTATCTATTTTATGGACAGCAGTTATGAACTTGGTCCCATGTGGTGCAATTCACTCCAATAAAAGATCTTTAACAAATTTAAATCCTAATCATCCCAATTATTAGTTGCTGCTAAATTAAATTCAGTTCTAGTGTTATGAAAAGTCTTACAGTTACAGAGATTTGCACTAAAAGAATATTAAAATGAGCGAAGAATGCTTTTTCCTCCCCAGCCGCATTTGTACTGTCTTATTTCTGTACTTTTTTTGGACTCTGGGGTATTTTAAAATATTATGGTAGATTTATCTTCCAACCTTCTGCTTGTAACAGAATTGTCATATCGATTGGATTGGTCTGCGCTATTTATTAATATAGATATCAGATTTGAAAATCTGGCTCAATAATAAATTCTGAGGTAGGGTATGGCTAGCTCTCCTTAAACAAATAATCTTAACTGTATGAAATATATACTCACAAATACTTTACTGTTCTTTTTTTTATGTAACTTTCTCTTAGTAGTAATATTTCAACCCCTTTGACCCCTGACCCTTCCAATGGCTGTGAATTCTTGAATCGTCTACATTGCTTGCATGATATTGATTTTTTCTCATTTTAAAAATTGTCAGAATATAGTTTGAATTATACGGTCTAGGGAAGTGGGCCTCAATTGCCATTTGAGCAGATATTGAGGTCTCTAAGGGTGCAGTAAAACTAGTAAAAATAATTGGGGGCATTGGACACCCCTGTCGAGTATCTCGGGTGATTTTGCCCACCTGTTCTCAGTTGATGATTGTAGCAGAAGCATTCTTATATAGATTATTCAAAACCCATGTGAACTGGGGCAGAAAACCAAACCTTCCTAAAATCATGAACAGGTTGTCCTAATTTTCAACGTTGAATGCCTTTTCAGCATCTACCATTGTAATTACTACCTATTCTGTTATGTAGTAGAGAGATAATCTACAGCTTCTGTCAGATAATGAGTGTTTGCAATGATCTGCCTCCCTGAAATAAAACCATCTGATCCTGATGAATCAACTCTTTAGCTGCCACTGTTAATCTGGTAGTTAAAATTTTAGATAAAAGTTTATTATCTGAATTTAACAAACAAATCAGTCTATACGAACCGTGAGCTCCCTGGCTTTTTATCCTTTTAATAAAAAAAAAACCAAATGACCTCAGTGACTTTAAAAAAAGAATTAAAGATGGCCCTGCCTGACTAAATAATGTTGATTAGAAATGTTAATTTCTCTGACAGCAGCCCATCACTACCTCAGGTTTCCCATTTGATAACTTTGCGGGGGATTCATCGGATTCAAATTCTGTAATAGGGTTTATGAATTCCTGAGCCTGTTCATTAGTTAGTTTCCCAATCGGTATTCGAGCTAAATATTCATATATTCCACTCTTTAGGTTTACAACCCCTTGAAACATTTCTTTATTATGCTGTAAAAAAACTGTCAAACCTGTTCAAGATTATTAATTGCCTATTTTGTTGTCAAGTATATAACATTAGTTATCTGAATTTGATTTACCCTGGCCTTAGCTACCCATGCTAGCAGTTTTTGTGTATGTTCGTTCTCTTCATAACAAAGCTGTGCTGTGTCTCATCATTTCATATTTGCCCTTGAGAATTTTTTTTTATTTTTGTGCTTGCTCTGCTTTTTCCCAATGATTCCTACTCCCATTGAACTAGTTAAGAGCATTTGCAGAGCTGTGACCACTATTTATGCCATTTCTCTAATGTTTTTTCGAAGTTGTTTTGGGCACAGGTGTAAGCTATGATTTGGCCTCTTAAACCTGCTTTAAAAGCATCCTACACAATAGACACATTTACAGACCCTGAGTTAATATGGCAAAATCCTTTAATAAAACTATGTGTGTGTTGAGCCCAAAATTGATCTTGAAGCAAAAAGCCATCTGTTAACAAAAGAGTGATGCTTTTCTAATTCAGTTAGTACAATCGCATGATCTGAAAAACTATTCAGGATTATTTCTACCCTTTTTACTTCTTTTTTGTTGCAAAATCAGAAAAACCCAAACATGCACCAGAATTCAATCTCCTTGAAAAACATGAAAATGGTTTCAATAAGTGAATTTCAACTCTCCACGGGGCCTACAAGGTTCTATTCTTCTTTAAAAAGGATTATTATAATATTATTTTAGGTTTATTTTGATTCTTGTCTTTCTAAGAATAATCAAGAATAGATGATTGCGAAAAGCTAAAGTTTCTGTTATAACAATTGTTCATTAAAGAAACACATAGTCCAGATATGGTCCTGCAATCATCCTCAGTGAGGCCTTATTAGATAACAAGCATAAAGTGAGTTTTTAGAATTGAAATTGTCACCCATAATGAACGGCCTTCCTTGTCAGAAAAGGTTTGCAGAATTTTAAAGTGTAAGCCCCTTTCTTTAAAATAAATAGCCACCTCTTTATGAGCTGCTTAAGCTGAAGAAAGATGTCTGACTTATGAAATTATAAACCCAAATATGCTTCTTAACTTCATATTTTTTGTTTGAATCTCTTTATTGCATTTTCTTATTATTATTTTCATTTGTTTGTTTACCATGCTTCTTAACTTCATAATGGGTTTCTTGAAATGAGAGTAAATAAGGGATGTGCACCCTGAGCCATGTCATTAATGTTTTGCTTTTATGTTTGTTGTTAAGACCATTAGAATTCCTATGCCCTTGCAAATAAATGCTCTGCCCTCTTGGGTCCTCATGAAGATGCACTGCTTTCCGCTCTTGGATTCATGGGCCTGCACTTAGGCCATCCCAACCCCTCCTTATGATCTACAGAGAATCTTAATTATCTACCTTCGGCCTAGATTTACACTCCTGTCACACAATGAAGCGCAGCAACCAAATTTGCTGTGCTGCATTGCATGACAGGGAGAGAGCAGGAAAGCACCATGTGTGTCTGTAGAGATATGGCACTATCCTGCTTTCTCCCTAGTGCTGGCTCACAATCAGGCTGCAGAGCCCAATGCACACATCTTAGCACTACAGTGCAAAGGTGTCTGCCTGACTCTAACATAGGCTTTGTACTGTAAGAGTACCCTTCCAGTACAAAATACTATGCTAAGACTAACTTTAAAACATTTCCCACTGTGGATGTGTGCTGCACAGTGCAGCACATATGCAAATAGGGAAAAGTTTGAAGAAATAAAAAAATTCTCCTTTTTAACGCCTGCTTTCAAGTGACATTAATTTGTGGAACAAAATTCAGTCTACTATTGTTAGTAGATAAGGTTTTGCGTAAAAAAAATTGGTGGTTGCACAGGAACAAACATGGGATGCCCCCTTGATGCAAAGTAACAGAAAGCAGCGATTTGTGATAGTTTGCATGACTTTTTCTTACAAACCAATGCAGATGACAATTTGCTTTGGTTTGTAAGTCTCAAAAACGATTTTGCATTGGGTCAGTGTGAAAAAAGTAACCACTGTAAATTGGGGCCTACGTTTGTATTTTCTTTAGAAATCATTGAGTAGCAATCACATCAGTAAAAATCTGATAATAATACTTTCAACTTGGCTTGATGGAAAATGGATGCTTGTGATCGAAATTATGGAAATCATTAATTTTGATTCCTTTTGCCTTTTGGCATTTTCAATAGTCCTAGCAGAGAAAATCAAATTGATTGTTAATTTTAAACAGTATTTAAGGTATGGTGTTAGCAAGAGAGAGACAGAGAGGGAGGGAGGGAGAGCGAGAGATTGAGATGTACAGCTGGTGGCTGAATTTCAAAAGGTGAAACCCGGAACCAATACCGGCTTCTGTGCTTTCCCAATTGTGTGATGCTAGACAAACATTTTATTTTACAGAGCCTCCTTTTTCTTTATTATCACATATGAGAGCACTTTTAAATACTTGATTTCACCATATGTGCTGTACATGCTTATGTTTGATTTAATAGACTTTAATATTGTTCCATTTATAATAGGAATCTGGGCTGCATTTAGGGTTTACATCACTACTGGCTTGCCTCTTAGTTCACTAATGGTATTGGTGTTAGGGGGTGAGCATTTGATGTTTCTAAATTCATTTTTTAATAAATGTCTGTCTATGAAATGTTATAATCTGATGTACTAAGGTGAAACGCTTTCGCATTACAGAATTTCACTTTTTTGAATTTTGGAGATATTGTTTCATATTTTTACATTATGTTTGTTGCACAATATACATGCCAAACATTTTCACAGCTTGACTCTTGCATTACTTGGCTCGTAGAGCCAAACCAGATCCTTGACTCAGCTCACCCTATTAATTTGCTGGCACGCCCACCTCTATTTGCACCTTGGACTTAGATGAGGCCATCATTCCCTTGATAAAATGATTTGTAAAAGGTGAAAACTAGAAACATTGAGCCCTGCCAACATACACTGATTTGACAACTCTTACATCAAGTTGACGTGTGGTAGAGATAAAAGAAGAGTGCATGCGGTGAAAATACATTTAAAAAACGTGAACCAGGGCAGAGACTCCAGGCTGGTGTTTTGTAGGTGACCGTAGTCATGAGTTCCCAGGGAGAATTACTAGTCCCAGGTGGGATGAGCGAGGCGTAGCTTCAAGGAGGTGTTGGGGTTGTGACACCCCTGCAAATGCATTATTGGCTTGGTAGTTGGGTCTTGGGGCCCAGAGTCAGATCTGCTAAGTCTGTGCCAGTTTTACTTATCATTCTCATTTCACTAAGAGCTTATAGCTTGTTAATTTTTTCCTGATTACTGTTGCCACAGGATCAAAGTCCGGGAGCTGACTGAAACGCGGTGGGCGTTGTAAGCACTTTTTGAACAATTAAGCAACACGCAGAAGATTCCCTGTGAATGTGTTTCAATTGCATTGTGTGCATTGGCAACAGTATTCAGTAATATATATATATGTATATATATATATTTATATCCCAAAGAAAACGCTCCTTCCGACTGCCGATGGACCAGTGAGAAGTGGCGTGCTTCCCGGCGGAGCAAGCCGGTATTGTCACTATCTTCAATCGCACAAATATGCACGCTCTCAGTAATCAAGAACTCCGTAGTAATGGTTCCACAAGTTGTTTAATTCACAACGCGTTTCAGGGCAGAACCCCTTGATCACGTGAAACGTGCACAAGCAGTGGGTGACTAATAAAGCGTTCAATGAAGTCATGGACAGGAAAGAAGGACTACTGTATATCTGAGTATTCCAAAACAAATGGCAGACATATTGGAAAGGTATACACAAACACGAAAACACAGATCATAATAACGTGTTATGGTGCCCCCGCTGCTCAGGAGTTGTACAGAACTGCATGAATGCAATTGGTTGCTCATGGTGTTACAAAATGTATCCCCATGTGAAAAAGAGTTAAATACAAATAAAATATTAATAAAATATTCCTAAGTAGGGCAAGTGCCCTGGTGAGACAGAAAGGGGGGACGGGGGTGACGTATCTGCAATGCGTGGCTGCCATAAAAGTATTGTCTGACACCAGCATCCAGTGCGTACTCAGCGGAGCTGTGTCACAGTGTGTTTCTTTTGCTGGTAATGCAAGGCTGGCAAAATAAATCCATAGTGTTAAATACAAAATAAGTGTCAGCCTGCAGGTCAGAGTGCTGCAAAATAAATCCCCATTAAAAAGTAATCTGCTACTGTACTGGGCAAGTGCCCTGGTGAGACAGAAAGGGGGAAGGGGGAGACGTGAGTGGCAGCGACCAACCCCATATCAAGAGGCAACAGTAAATTGCTAGCAAAGAAACAAAGATGGATAACGGGCAAGTGCTCAATTACGGACTTGGTGTCGGGAGAGGAGTCAGGAAATATCAGACTTCTAGCAGTAGTCCCCAGTCCAACATGATACTGATGCATTGCTGAGATGACATATCAATTGCAACATAGTTACCCAGTCTCAGGAACGTGACGGTGACGATAAGGGGAAAAGGGTAGGTGGCCCGTGAAAGTGATTACAGGTGAGGGGGCCCCTTCCTTTCCTCCTGAAATAAAAGAAAAAATAGAACACATGTTAGAATCACAGGTGTTCCAAAACAATCAATAAAGTCAAGTTAAAAATTAGACAAATTAGATACAGTCAGATGCACACAAGGAGTGAGAAAGCTGTAAAAACAGGATATAATAGGTAATCTGGCAGCACAATTAGTTATCTTTGAGATGGATAGCCATTTCTTCGTCAAAGTTCAGCCCACCCGGTGTCTTCGTTTGAAAATGCACAATCAGTTTGGACTCTCTTTGTCTGAGTTTCAACACCCTGTTCCCTCCCCTGGGGTTACCAACAATCTGTTCCAGGATGAAGAATTTAAGTAAAGACGAGTTGGAATAATGTTTCTCTTGGAAATGGCGTGCTACAGGGTATTTAACATTAAAATTGGAAATGGCCCTGCTGTGTTCCAGGACACGCTTTTTGGCCATGTGTGTGGTACTCCCAATGTACCAAAGTTTACATGGACATTCAATGGCATAAATGGCAAAGGTGGTACTGCATGTGAGAAACTGGTCAATAGTTTTGTTAATCCCATTGTATGTGACCTTGTTGCGGTAGCTGCTGTTTTTACAAGCTTTGCAGTGCCCGCAAGGAAAGAAACATTTGAGACCATGGTCATGCCTGCTGGGGTATATGGTGATGTCACTATGGACTAGCAAGTCCCTGATGTTCCTACCCCTCCTGTATGTAATGTTGGCTCTAGTTGGAATACTCTCCCCGATTATGCTGTCATGTTTAACCCCTTCGATGCTCGTGACGAGCTCAGCTCGTCATGCTGCGCGGTAGCGCTGTGCGCATGACGAGCTGAGCTCGTCACGACCGCACCCGCGATCGGAATGTCCAGCACACGAGCGGAATTCCGATCGCGGTCAAGGGGTTAAGGATGTCCCAGTTCTTAGGAAAAATACGTTTGATGTTACTGGAGTTAGAGTTAAAGGTCATGATCATCCTGGGGCTATTGTCAGTGGTGTCACTGGGTTCACTGATGTTATCTGAGATGGTTTCAGTTCTGCTAACGCCATCTGCCCTCTCTTTGGCTCTGCGTAATACCCAGTAGGGATAACCTCTAGTCTTGAACCGTTCCAACATGATCACGCTCTCTCTCTGGTACGCTTCCTCTGTATTGCAGTTTCTTTTTGCCCTCAGCAGCTCCCCATAGGGGATACTCCATTTGAGTGCATCTGGATGGCTGCTGAGGGCATGCAGAATACAGTTGCCCGCAGTGGATTTCCTAAACAGGGCCGTATGAATCTGGTTATTGACGATTTCAAGCCTGACATCTAAGTATTCTGCCTTGGACTTGCTGATGGTGCCTGAGAGGATGATGTTGTATTCATTGTTGTTGAGTGCTTTGATGAATTCAATAGCCATCAATTCATATTTTTTGAACAAAATCCAGGACTTACAGTGGGAACAGGATCTTCTTCTGATCACTCTTGATGTACACTCGTTGTACACCATCATTGACCACAAGCAGGGCCTGGATGCCTGCAGTCAATTTTTGAAGACCAGACCAGCTAGATTTCACGAACACAGTCTCATGATATTGGAGATGATAGACTATTGTCTCACCAACAATATCTTCATGTTTAATGGGGTCCTATATAGACAGGTCACCGGCACTGCGATGGGTTCTTGCTTTGCTCCCAGTTTCGCGAATTTGTTCATGGGACACTGGGAGGGGACTCTGACCACCAACCCATACCTTGCCAGCTATCTTGAACAGGTAGCAGTGTGGAGAAGATACATTGATGATCTATTCATTGTTTGGAGAGGATCTGAATTGATGGCTATTGAATTCATCAAAGCACTCAACAACAATGAATACAACATCATCCTCTCAGGCACAATCAGCAAGTCCAAGGCAGAATACTTAGATGTCAGGCTTGAAATCGTCAATAACCAGATTCATACGGCCCTGTTTAGGAAATCCACTGCGGGCAACAGTATTCTGCATGCCCTCAGCAGCCATCCAGAGGCACTCAAATGGAGTATCCCCTATGGGGAGCTGCTGAGGGCAAAAAGAAACTGCAATACAGAGGAAGCATACCAGAGAGAGAGCGTGATCATGTTGGAATGGTTCAAGACTAGAGGTTATCCCTACTGGGTATTACGCAGAGCCAAGGAGAGGGCAGATGGCGTTAGCAGAACTGAAACCATCTCAGATAACATCAGTGAACCCAGTGACACAACAGGCAATAGCCCCAGGATGATCATGACCACACGAGTGAGGCACCATTTTTATCGGGAGACCCTGGGGAACACTGTGTGGTAGGAAATTTGTGTCAGCCCGGTGATGCCACAACTTTCCCACACAAAAATGTGTGAAAAAAGTGATTTTTTCAGCTACAATTGAGGTTTGCAGGGGATTCTGGGTAAGGAAACGTTGGGGGATCCACGCAAGCCATACCTCCCTGGAATCCCCCGGGTGTCTAGTTTTCAGAAATGTGTGGGTTTGGTAGGTTTCCCTAGATGGCCGCCAAGCACGGGGCCAAAAACCCAGGTGACCCCCCTTACAAAACCAGGTTGTTTGGTGATAGGCAATTTTGATGTCGCCTCAATATGTTTTGGGCCCCTGCCTGTCGCGGGTACTTGGGTCTCCCACACGAGTGAGGCACCATTTTTATCTGGAGATCCGGGGGAACGCTGGGTGGTAGGAAATTTGTGTCAGCCCGGTGATGCCACAACTTTCCCACACAAAAATGTGTGAAAAAAGTGATTTCTTCAGCTAAAATTGAGGTTTGCAGGGGATTCTGGGTAAGGAAACGTTGGGGGATCCACGCAAGCCATACCTCCCTGGAATCCCCAGGGTGTCTAGTTTTCAGAAATGTGTGGGTTTGGTAGGTTTCCCTAGATGGCCGCCAAGCACGGGGCCAAAAACCCAGGTGACCCCCCTTACAAAACCAGGTTGTTTGGTGATAGGCAATTTTGATGTTGCCTCAATACGTTTTGGGCCCTTGCCTGTCGCGGGTACTTGGGCCTCCCACACGAGTGAGGCACCATTTTTATCGGGAGACCCGGGGGAACGCTGGGTGTTAGGAAATATGTGTCAGCCCGGTGATGCCACAACTTTCCCACACAAAAATGTGTGAAAATAGTGATTGTTTCAGCTAAAATTGAGGTTTGCAGGGGATTCTGGGTAAGGAAACGTTGGGGGATCCATGCAAGCCATACCTCCCTGGAATCCCCCGGGTGTCTAGTTTTCAGAAATGTGTAGGTTTGGTAGGTTTCCCTAGATGGCCGCCGAGCACGGGGCCAAAAACCCAGGTGACCCCCCTTGCAAAACCAGGTTGTTTGGTGATAGGCAATTTTGATGCTGCCTCAATACGTTTTGGGCCCTTGCCTGTCGCGGGTACTTGGGCCTCCCACATGAGTGAGGCACCATTTGTATCGGGAGACCCGAGGGAACGCTGGGTGGTAGGAAATTTGTGTCAGCCCGGTGATGCCACAACTTTCCCACACAAAAATGTGTGAAAAAAGTGATTTTTTCAGCTTAAATTGAGGTTTGCAGGGGTTTCTGGGTAAGGAAACGTTGGGGGATCCACGCAAGCCATACCTCCCTGGAATTCCCCGGGTATCTAGTTTTCAGAAATGTGTGGGTTTGGTAGGTTTCCCTAGATGGCCGCCGAGCACGGGGCCAAAAACCCAGGTGACCCCCCTTGCAAAACCAGGTTGTTTTGTGATAGGCAATTTTGATGTCGCCTCACTACGTTTTGGGCCCTTGCCTGTCGTGGGTACTTGGGCCTCCCACACGAGTGAGGCTCCATTTTTATCGGGAGACCCGGGGGAACGCTGGGTGGTAGGAATTTTGTGTAAGCCCGGTGATGTCACAACTTTCCCACACAAAAATGTGCGAAAAAAGTGATTTTCTTCAGCTAAATTTGAGGTTTCCAGGGGATTCTGGGTAAGGAAACGTTGGGGAATCGACGCAAGCCATACACCCTAGAATCCCCCTGGTGTCTAGTTTTCAGAAATGTGTGGGTTTGGTAGGTTTCCCTAGGTGCCGGCAGAGCTAGGGTTCAAAAACTAGAGCTAGGCACTTTGCCAAAAAAGGGTCATTTTTCACTGTGAAATTGTGGTGTGTCCACGTTGCGTTTTGCGCCGTTTCCTGTCGCAGGCACTAGGCCTACCCACACAAGTGAGGTACCATTTTTCTCGGAGGACTTTGGGGAACGGGGGGTGGGTGGAAATTTGTGGATCCACGCAAATTCCAGAACTTTCCACCACAGAAATGTGAGGAAAATGTGTTTTTTTGGGCAATTTTTTAAGTTTGCAAGGGATTCTGGGTAACAGAACCTGGTGAGAGGCAGTCAAGTCACCCATCCTGGATTCCCCTGGGTGTCTAGTTTTCAAAAATGTATAGGTTTGCTAGGTTTCCCTAGGTGCTGGCAGAGCTAGGGTTCAAAAACTACAGCTAGGCACTTTGCCAAAAAAGGGTCATTTTTCACTATGAAATTGTGTTGTGTCCACGTTGCGTTTTGCGCCGTTTCCTGTTGCGGGCACTAGGCCTACCCACACAAGTGAGGTACCATTTTTCTCGGAAGACTGTGGGGAACGCGGGGTGGGTGGAAATTTGTGGATCCACACAAATTCCAGAACTTTCCACCACAGAAATGTGAGGAAAATGTGTTTTTTTGGCAATTTTTAGGTTTGCAAGGGATTCTGGGTAACAGAACCTGGTGAGAGGCAGTCGAGTCACACCATACTGAATTCCCCTGTGTGTCTAGTTTTCAAAAATGTATAGGTTTGCTAGGTTTCCCTTGGTGCCGGCAGAGCTAGGGTTAAAAAACTACAGCTAGGCACTTTCCCAAAAAAGGGTCATTTTTCACTGTGAAATTGTGTTGTGTCCACGTTGCGTTTTGTGCCGTTTCCGGTCACGGGCATTAGGCCTATCCACGCAAGTGAGGTACCATTTTTCTCGGGAAGACTTTGGGGAACGCGGGGTGAGTGGAAATTTGTGGATCCACGCAGATTCCAGAACTTTGCACCACAGAAATGTGAGGAAAATGTGTTTTTTTGGACAATTTTTTAGGTTTGCAAGGGATTCTGGGTAACAGAACCTAGTGAGAGGCAGTCGCGTCACCCCATCCTGGATTCCCCTGGGTGTCTAGTTTTCAAAAATGTATAGGTTTGCTCGGTTTCCCTAGGTGCCCGCAGAGCTAGGGTTCAAAAACTACAGCTAGGCAGTTTGGCAAAAAAGGGTCAATTTTCACTGTGAAATTGTGGTGTGTCCAAGTTGCGTTTTGCGCCGTTTCCTGTCGCGGGCACTAGGCCTACCCACACAAGTGAGGTACCATTTTTCTCGGAAGACTTTGGGGAATACGGGGTGGGTGGAAATTTGTGGATCCACGCAGATTCCAGAACTTTCCACCACAGAAATGTGAGGAAAATGTGGGTTTGTTTGACAATTGTTTTGGTTTGCAAGGGATTCTGGGTAACAGAACCTGGCGACAGGCAGATGAGTCACCCCATCTTGTATTCCCCTGGGTCTCTAGTTTTCAAAAATGTATAGGTTTGGTAGGTTTCCCTTGGTGCCGGCAGAGCTGGGGTTCAAAAACTACAGCTAGGCAGTTTGGCAAAAAAGGGTCAATCTTCACTGTGAAATTGTGGTGTGTCCACGTTGCGTTTTGCGCCGTTTCCTATCGCAGGCACTAGGCCTACCCACACAAGTGAGGTACCATTTCTCTCGGAAGACTTTGGGGAACGTGGGGTGGGTGGAAATTTGTGGATCTACGCAGATTCCAGAACATTCCACCACAGAAATGTGAGGAAAATGTGTTTTTGTTTACATTTGTTTAGGTTTGAAAGGGATTCTGGGTAACAGAACATGGTGGGAGCCAGTCAAGTCACCCCATCATGGATTCCCCTGGGTGTCTAGTTTTCAAAAATGTATAGGTTTGCTAGGTTTCCCTAGGTGCCGGCAGAGCTAGGGTTCAAAAACTACAGCTAGGCAGTTTGGCAAAAAAGGGTCAATCTTCACTGTGAAATTGTGGTGTGTCCACGTTGCGTTTTGCGCCGTTTCCTGTCGCGGGCACTAGGCCTACCCACACAAGTGAGGTACCATTTTTCTCGGAAGACTTTGGGGAATACGGGGTGGGTGGAAATTTGTGGATCCACGCAGATTCCAGAACTTTCCACTACAGAAATGTGAGGAAAATGTGTTTTTTTTGACAATTTGTTAGGTTTGCAAGGGATTCTGGGTAACAGAACCTGGTGAGAGGCAGTCGAGTCACCCCATCCTGGATTCCCCTGGGTGTCTAGTTTTCAAAAATGTATAGGATTGCTAGGTTTCCCTAGGTGCCGGCAGAGCTAGGGTTCAAAAACTACAGCTAGGCAGTTTGGCAAAAAAGTGTCAATTTTCACTGTGAAATTGTGGTGTGTCCACGTTGCGTTTTGCGCCGTTTCCTGTCGCGGGCACTAGGCCTACCCACACAAGTGAGGTACCATTTTTCTCGGAAGACTTTGGGGAATACGGGGTGGGTAGAAATTTGTGGATCCACGCAGATTCCAGAACTTTCCACCACAGAAATGTGAGGAAAATGTGGGTTTTTTTGACAATTGTTTTGGTTTGCAAGGGATTCTGGGTAACAGAACCTGGCGACAGGCAGTCGAGTCACCCCATCCTGTATTCCCCTGGGTGTCTAGTTTTCAAAAATGTATAGGTTTGCTAGGTTTCCCTTGGTGCCGGCAGAGCTGGGGTTCAAAAACTACAGCTAGGCACTTTGCCAAAAAAGGGTCATTTTTCTCTGTGAAATTGAGGTGTGTCCACGTTGCGTTTTGCGCCGTTTCCTATCGCAGGCACTAGGCCTACCCACACAAGTGAGGTACCATTTCTCTCGGAAGACTTTGGGGAACGTGGGGTGGGTGGAAATTTGTGGATCTACGCAGATTCCAGAACATTCCACCACAGAAATGTGAGGAAAATGTGTTTTTGTTTACATTTTTTTAGGTTTGCAAGGGATTCTGGGTAACAGAACATGGTGGGAGCCAGTCAAGTCACCCCATCATGGATTTCCCTGGGTGTCTATTTTTCAAAAATGTATAGGTTTGCTAGGTTTCCCTAGGTGCCGGCAGAGCTAGGGTTCAAAAACTACAGCTAGGCACTTTGCCAAAAAAGGGTCATTTTTCACTGTGAAATTGTGGTGTGTCCACGTTGCGTTTTGCGCCGTTTCATGTTGCGGGCACTAGGTCTACCCACGCAAGTGAGGTACCATTTTTCTCGGAAGACTTTGGGGAACGCACGGTGAGTAGAAATTTGTGGATCCACGCAGATTCCAGAACTTTCCACCACAGAAATGTGAGGAAAATGTGTTTTTTTTGTCAATTGTTTAGGTTTGCAAGGGATTCTGGGTAACAGAACCTGGTGGGAGGTAGTCAAGTCACCCCATCCTGGATTCCCCTGGGTGTCTAGTTTTCAAAAATATATAGGTTTGCTAGGTTTCCCTAGGTGCCGGCAGAGCTAGGGTTCAAAAACTACAGCTAGGCACTTTGCAAAAAAAAGGTAATTTTTCATTGTGAAAATGTGGTGTGTTCACGTTGGGTTTTGAGCCGTTTCCTGTCGTGTGCACTATGCCTACCCACGCAAGTGAGGCACCATTTTTATTGGGAGACTTAGGGTAATTCAGATTTGTAAAGCAACTGTTATTACCTATTGACTTTCAATGCATTTCTGCCTTCCAAATGAAAGACAATGTGTAAAAAAGAAGTCATTTTGAAAAATGACCGATAATTCTCATGCTAGTATGAGTGTTCCCAATTTTGGAAATGTGCAAATATCTACTGTTTCTAAACTCTATATTTTGTTCCCATTTCAGAAATACATAGGTGTCTTTCATACCAATTTTTCCATGTATACATTTTCCCAGAGTAATTGCTATATACCCGCTACATAATAAAAAACCATTGCAAGTCGCTGCTCAGTTTTTGGCTCTGGGTTCGTCGGGTTCTTGGTGAACCTACAAGTCCTATATATCCCCACAACCAGTAAGGTCCTACGGATGTAACTGTTTATTGCTTTCAAAGAGCTGTCATAATTAGAAGAAGTTACAGGTGAAAACGTTGACACAAAAAGCTGTTTTTTTCAACTAATTTTCAATTTTTCCTATATTTAACTGTTAGTTTCTATAAAGAAACCTTGAAGGATCTACACAAATGACCCCTTGCTGAATTCAGAATTTTGTCTACTTTTCAAAAATGTATAGCTTTCCAGGATCCACTATTGCTTTCATACCCATTTCTACCATTAACTGGAAGGAGGTTGAAAGCACAAATAATAGCAAAAATAGGCTATGTCCCAGAAAAATGCCAAAACTGTGTAAAAGATTTTGGTTTTCTGACAAAAGTCTGTCATTCTCTAAAAGCTGGGAAAATTGTGATTTCAGCCCCACAAACCCTTTTTTGATACCATTTGCAGGGAAAAACCCAGACGCTTTCATTTGCAGCACTTTTTTCCCATTTTCCCCCCCCAAAAAAACATTTAGCTGTATTTTGGCTAATTTCTGGGACCCCTCCAGGGGAATCCACAAACCCTGGGTACCTTTAGAATCCCCATGATGTTGGAAGAAAAGGACGCAAATTTGGCGTGGATACCTTATGTGGTCAAAAAGTTACAGGGGCCTAAGCACGAACTACCCCAAATAGCCAAAAAAAAGGACAGGGGGGAAAAGGCCTAGCAGCGAAGGGGTTAAAAATGAAAACTGTAAAAAAAAGAAGAAAAGTGAAAAGTGCAGATGGTGCAATAGATACATTGTCAATTACGTGTTTTATCAATAATTACATGATTTGACTTTACTTGTTGATCCATATGTTAAAAATATCTCATATTTATCAAAATCAAATATTGAAGTAGGTACTAGGACAAATGTCCAGATATATTCAGACATATGCTGATAAGGAAACAAATGTAATTTGCACCATGGTTCATAGCAAATAATAAAATGGAATATTTGTATGTTATCCTATGCAAAAATTATTATATTCCTACAATAAGTCTGAAATGCGTGGCATGATACCAAACATTGTAATTAATATACTGGGGGAAATACTCTGATCAGTTATCAGGACAATGTCTCTACAAATCCCTCTTAGGAAGGAAACTTAATGATATGGGAAAGCATGATATAAGAAAAATCATCCTATCCACCAGTATGCATGATTCTAATACTGGGAACAATACAATCAAATTGTGATCAATAAATTAGTATACAAAGTATCTTTAAATTTCCAATTATCGAACCTGCTTACATTAGATAACCTTTTGTTGATATCCAGAAAAAGGATCTTACATGGCAATGTAAATGTGTGTGCTTGCAATCTATCCGATCAAGGACAATAATCAAATTAACAAAAGAAAACAAACAACATACATACAAAGAGTGTGCTATTAATGTGAAAGTGTAAACACTATCTCAGAGGTAATAAGCAAATGAAGGAATGAGTATGAAAAGTAATATCAGTAACCAGAAACCAAAAAGTCAGATCTGTAGTATACGGTTGCTCTACTAGTCTCCAATTTGTAGTGCTAGCTCCTCATCACTGCTCAGGCCAGCTGACCCTTTGGTATTGAGTTCGATAATATATCGCAATTCAAGAACTCATAGATGTCTCTCCCTGCCACCTGCTCTGATGTGCTTTTCCACCCTGTCTATACCAAAGAAAGTAAGTGATTAATTGTCACTTTGATGTGCTCTAGCAAAATGGCGTGCCACAGGATAAGTTGGATTCCTGGTTTTTATAGCACGAAGATGTTCTAATATCCTCTTCTTGACAGGTAACTTTGTACTGCCAATATACACGAGTTTACATGGACATTCTAAGGCATAAACTGAAAAGTCTGATGTGCGGGTCATGAATTTACTAATGGGCTTAGTCCTGCCTGTGGGAAGTATGAATTGCTTGTGGTTTGTAAGGCGTTTATACGCCTTGCACGAGTCACATTTAAAAAAGCCTTTTTGCTCTTCTAAACCTTGTGTGTGTTTTCTCAGAATTGGAGTAGCTATGGAAAAACCTATCCCTAATAGATCTGGGTTTTTGTAGGTAATCACACGACAAGCCTCTATACTTCTTCTGTGACTGGGTCAGTTGTTATAAGATCCCAATGTTTTTAGGCAGTTTCTGGTTTTATTTGAGCCCCTATTGTAGGTGGTTATAAATCTAGGGGTTAAATTAGTGGTATCTGATTTCCTGGGATTTTCCTTGAATAGGATGTGTAGTGTGTGTGTGTATAGCGTAGTGTCTTGTAAATATTAATAGCAGGACCCTTCTGGTCCCTGATGGACTCCATAGGAGGATGACATAATCGTTTGGGTGTATCTGGGTGTGGTTAATAAAGTTGATAATAAAGTGCACATGTTTAACGGTTGCACTTTGAAGAATAAAGATGTGCACTACAGAGCTCCATGTGTGGTTTAGTCATTTGCATGCTACTGGGCTGAGGAAGATGCTACAACTGGCGATGAGATAGGGAATCTGTAACCCAAAGAAATAAGAGTGCTCTCCCTGAGAGTTTGCCAAGGTCCAGCGAACGGTTGGCATATGTGGAGTTAAAGTGCCACTCCAACCAGTGCAAGGCTTTTGAAGAAGGCGAAGGCCCTATGGAAAGTTCAAATACAGTCTGCCCAGAACCTGCTGGTAAGGCCGAAAGAAGAGGTACTGCACTGCAACATAACACAGAGCCAGCATACATACAGTTCGATAATACTGAAGGTAGCAACAACCAGGTACAGAGAAGCACAGAAGGCCTAAAAAACTAGGTTCAAAAGTGCAACAAAAGCAGAAACATCTAGTTGCCAACAAACGCTAAAGGCAGTGAAAACCAGGTTTGATGCTGAAGGTTAAGAATGTTGATGACCATGTACATTTGACAAAACAGTTACTCACTGCCAAAGATGAAAAGAGGCCATACAACATCAGATCAGCTGCGACAGCGCTAAGCATGCGGCTAGGGCTTAGATATGGTATGAACAGAGCCGGACCAATTGGTCAGCAGACGGCACCGGAGAGGGGCCTACTCTCACCGTCAGCGAGGTCTACAACTGGCTATGATGCTGCTGTTTTCCTAAAACTGCCGCTTTAATTTGACACTGCATGGACCAAAAAATTAGATGATATCATCGAAGTGCTAGAAGAAGTAGATGACAAAAAGATCACCCAATACTTAAAGATTAAAGAGCCTTGCAGGTGATGGAGTGAAATAAGCGATAAAGAAAAAACCACAAGCTGATGAAATATCCCACCGTTGGATTGAGGCGGCATTAGATAGCAAGTTCAATCCAATGCAGAACGCCAACAATGAAAGGTACATTTTCAACCAAGTGAGACAGCAGGCTGGAAAAACGATGGATGAGTTTGCCGAGACACTTGAGGCCCTCATCAAGCATCGTAAGTTCAATGAATTCAATGATGAAGAGGTCATTCACCTCAGAGGCATCGACGGTTGCCTTTCTGATTCGATCAGACGAGATGCTGAGCAAGACACTCAGTTTGGAGAAAGTGCTCATGGCTGCGAGAGCAGAAGAACGTGCAGATTGACAAGCTGCTGATATGGAGGCTAGAATAGCCCAGAGTGAATCAGCATTGAACATGAAAAGTAAGCAGAGACACAAGGTCGATTGCAATAAAATGATGTCTCCGAAGAAAAAGAAATTGTGTTTCCCATACGGATACCCTGTTTCCGCATGAAGGTAAATGTACCGCCATTGGATAAACATGCAAAGGCTGCGGGAAAAGACTTGTATCTGCCATCAAGTCTACCTCCTCCCCAGAGACCAGTCTGCGTTAGCTGATACTGATACTACTACTGCCGGCAATAATGAAGTGTTTCTTATTACATTGTTATTAAGTATTTGCTGTATCATGTTAGAGCCAACAGTTTCCATCTCTATTACATCAGGGTCTCCCCCGAGCAATGCAGCAGGTAAACCGAGGGTACTCAAAGTCTTGCCCACCACATCCACTGGAGCTAAAGCCTCTGTAGTTACCCGAGACTTTGAAGGAGTCAACTGAGCTTCCGCCATTTGAGACTCATAAGACGTGCTGTAAAGCGCTGCTACAATGTTGCACCACATGGGCTACTGACACACCCGCACCTGCTCCTGTTGCAACGTTGCTTTCAATGTACTGTGTTGCAGCAGACATTGTGGGTGAGTCTTTCCAGTGGGGGCTGCTGCCATTAGAACATCCACCTGTGAAGTCTCTTCCCCAGCAGCCAGGGACTCCTCAGTACATGCTTGCAGCAGGCTGGCTGCTGTGGGGAAACAACCTTTAGAACGCATGCATTACATCGCATGCCATTAGATTGCGGTTTTTACAACGAAAGTCGTTACAACGACTTGCACTGGAGGGCGCTATAGGACAAGGAGTAGTTTAAATTACTATCCAACACCTTCCCTACTGTACGTAGGCTGGAGTTGGAATAGTAAATTAAACTACTCCTAAGTCCAGCGCCCTCCAACGCAAGTCGTTGTAACGACTTGCGTTGTTAAAACCGCGATCTAATGGCATGCGATGTAATGCATGCGTGGTATCGTCATACATCCGCTGCTGTGCCTCCCCCAGCAGCTTCAGAATCGGCCGTCCAACATGAGAGGCCATGCATTCCATAGTATAGGGTGACCAACGAATTGCACCACCAGCAGTCTCCAGCCGGTTCATCTCCGAGCACATCCGCACCAAGCCGCGAGCTCCACACCCCCCTCGGAGCACACTGGATTGTGATGGCGCCATGCTCATGCCAGGGAACCAGAACAAGGTGCCTCCACTTACAACCCACAGGAGGCAGTGGGTAAGTGCTGTATAATAATGATGGCTCCAGGAACAAAGCTGCCACATACATAAGTACACCTGTCCGTAGTTGATGCTAGGCAACCATGTTAAAGCTGTGCAGTTCTCACCCGGCAATCAGCTCATGCTCATGGAGCTAGGTGGAAAAGCTGGTCTCTCATTGCGGGATCAGCCCACCATCTTTCCCCCGCCCAACAGTTCAAATTCTTTGAGTAATAACCAGTAAGTTGTTGACTATGTCTTCTTTTTTTAGGAAGTCCTTTACTATTAGGAAGATGCAATGAACTAAACATAGGATTGTGAACCATCATCTATCAGCCACGGCATTGACAATATCATTGCCATTGTCATTGGCAACTAATCCAATGCCAAGACCTCTGGTTTGAAAACATTTTTAGACTTTGGTTTTAAATGTTTCCAGGATTTTAGCAGGTTAATGTGATTTTTCTATGGAGAACATTTCAACCTTTGTCCCCACTGAATGCCTTGAAAAGCATCAGCAATAGTGCAACCAGTGGCTAGCCTTTCCTTAATCCCTTTCAGGAGACCCAGCGTGTAGTGGTGGATATTTAGTCTGTGACATGACAACTGGTCCACAAGTCTGTCATGAAGTGGATGGCATGAACAAAGCTGTCCTTCATTGCTTCACTAATCTGGCACAGCAACAGTTGAAAAATAGGTCCAACTTGGAACCTTCCATTTTGGACACAGGGTCTGTACAAATTCAAGAAACGCCTCTCCTTCAATGAAAGAAAAAGAGAGGTCATGTACTAACATTTTGGCCAGCTTTCTCTTGTATAAATGAACTAGCCTAAGGGTTTAGTGGAATGGTGATTACTTACTGAGCATAGATTTGATAATAGGTTGTTGTGGCAGTTTATTTCTTTGTAAAGATACCACCACCTCAAGTGCTGTACAGGTAGCAGGTAGGCTGCTTTATGGTTACTATATCCCTCCTTTCCTTGCACCATGCAGAGCTAGTAGCAGGGGACAAATTCACACTAACAGTGACAGGGCTTTGTTGCATGCCGATGACATCTTCCTTACCTCCTTCTATCTATTTGATGATGACCTCTCTCCACTGCAGCTATACTTTTGAGGTGTTCCTCCCACACATTGCATTTTTTTCAGATGGAGCAGTTGGCTACCTGTACCATATTGCCCACCTGGCTTCACACAATGCAATGGTATGCAGCCTAAGTGTAAACAAGTCCCAAACAAGGAAGAAGAGCTTCCTTATAGAGTGAATGCCACAAATCTTGTGGTGGAGTTAAGAGCTTGCATTTTCCTTCCCCTAGGATGGCCTACAGCCCCAGTAGAGATAGTGGTTTCTACATGTCTTGATGAAGATAGAAGCAGGTTGTGTTGGTGATATTTCATCATTTGGAGTAAGTTAAATAGAAGTGTTCTGCACTCCCTCTCTGCCACTCACCATATGAACAATCACTGTGTCTTCTTCTTCACCTGCATGACTTTCAGCAATATTGCTTTTCCCTAGTCACCCGTGGGGAGTCCAATCCATGTCGTGATTATCTGATAGGGGTGTGGAGAAGATGGGGGAGTGCTCATTCTTTTCATTAGAGTAGAATATAAAGACGATGTGTCTAATGGAAAAGCAGTCACAACAACCTTCTTTTCTGCAGCAAGCTTTGCTTCCTGCACTGCTCTTACCTCCAGACGTTTACGTACAGCAACCTCTAGTTGCTATTGAGATTCATTTTGCTGCTGGGACAATTTGGTTTCAGATTCACTGCTGTCAGTCTTTTCTGCAGTCACTGCAGCTCTGAGAGACATCTGCTTCCGTTTTAGTGATGGTGGTGATGTTCGTTGATCCGCCTTCCAGAATATTACTGCTCAGAGGAGTATGCAGAAGGTATGCCACATTGCAGAAGAAGGATGATGATGCCAGTGGTGGCAAAATACTTCTTCTCATCACTGGCTTCTTTCTTAAAAGGAGCCTGCTTCTTTCGGGGCTATCTTGCTTACTTCTTCTGCAGTTGTGCAGCAGAAGCACTTAGCAGAAAGATCTCTTGACTCTGGTGTTAGCTAATTCTCAGGTTTCTCGCCATCTCTTGTACATCTGCAGGCAATAAAAGTAAGAAGGAAGAGAGTGAGTCTTGCCAACTCTTGTCAATGCACTACAAGTCATCATCAGTGTACCAGCATCATGGTAACAATATTATAAAAATTGATTACATCAACAGAAATATCTGGTGTTGTGCAAAAGCCCATACAGCACCAAACAAAAAATAAATACATATCTGGTGTCCCTTCAGGGTTCATGGAAGGAAGAGAGCAATCAAAAATGTAATACATTAATACATAAGCACATAGTGTGCTTCAAGGGCCCTTTGAGGCCCCATGAAAGGCAAGAGAACAGGCAAAAATCAAATCAACTACTAAATAAATACTTGGGGCCTGATTCACAAAGGTAAACTGAGACGAAAGCCTAACTTTACAACTTTCAGTATTCATAAAGGGCATTTACAAGTAGTAAAGTTAGACTTTTCTCTCAGTTTAACTTAAGTTTTGGTCTCAGTTAAACTTAAGACCAAAACTTAAGTTAAACTGAGACAAAGGTCTAACTTTACTACTTGTAAATGCCCTTTGCGATTACCGAAAGTCATAAAGTTAGACTTTCGACTCAGTTTACCTTTGTGAATCTGGCCTGTGGTGTCCCTGCAGGACCCAGGTGCCCTGTATAGGAGGAAGAGGCGGTAGAAAAAATTAAATACGTTAATTAAATACAACAACTGTGTACTATAGACTGCTAAAATCAGCCTACATGAGGAAAATGTTTAAGGAAAAAAGAAAAAATGAACATAAATGACATGGGCTTCTAATACTAATGCGCCTGGAAAATTTCCTTTAAAAGTGGAATAAATGTATTAATAATAAAAAATGCACACGGGCTCCACAAAATGGTGGTCGTTCACAACATGACCAGCAAAGAAGGAAGCATAAAGAACAAAGAAAAACCATCTGCATATCATACACACACTCACTCTGGCTCCACATAACGGTGGTCGCCTACATGATCAGCAAAGATGGAGACATGGCAAACAAAGAGAACATAACTGCCCTCTATGGATAGAGCTCATTCCTCCTCCTCCATCAATAATAACTTGCAGAATTGCAGGGAAAGGATTGCACAAACATACACCCAAAATGTGACTGGACCTAGCCATGGGCATTTAGTACATCACCAGTAAAACAACAATAATAATTTAAAAGAAAATTCAAACAAAATAAAAAATGTAATAGCAGCACATCAAAATGAAAACAGTGATATCAATCCAAGGCCTTCAGAAGACTGGGTCTCAGAAAGTAAAACAAAGTAAAACAAACAACAGCATGACAACAAATCTGGACAGAATCCACAAAAACACAAAGGAAGGCAGGAAATATTAATCCCAAGCCTCCACCATTCACAAATGTCCATTGTCACTTAATCTCACAGGGTCCTGCCTGCACCCAGCCTACTGAAAATTCTACGCCCTCAGCAACATACAAACACAGTTAAAATAGGGTTGCCAGCCCGCACAAATATAGTCACGAACTCCACTGAACTTACTTGATGTTCCCAAATAAACGTAAATATTCCAAGGGTAGATAATGAAGCAGAGATTGCAGACAAAGTTAGAGGGATGCTTTCCCTCCAAAACCCAAATCACTAATAGCCAAGGGTTGGACAACACACAGGGAAGAGTCTTCAAGGAAGAACGAGGAAGTTGATAATGTACATGTAGTAGCCCCAGTGTCTATGGCAAAAAAAGATGCATTTCATGCTCAGAAATTGCCTAAACAGTCTGCTTGGGTAAAAAAGGTAATGCAAAATGACTTTTGAGTTAATTTTATCAATGCCCAGGTTAAAGAAATGCCGTTCCCATTCCATTTAATGGTTTCCATACGGCGATCGCATTGTTCCCTTTCTTACTGGATAGGATTTTTCCCTGAATGTACATCTTATTTATGCCTGGCGTTACACATAATTTTCACAACGCTAAATTCCTGAGATTACACCAGCGTAACAAAAACCATGGCCTTGAATACAATTTATATTATTATGAGTCCCCTTACCTACTGAGGAAAAATGCAAACAATTTGGATTCTACCTTATCTGGATGTTTGGCTAAACATTCATTACCTTTTTCGGTATTTGGTGCATTTTATGCACAATCGCTTTTATTAGGTAGCATTTAATCATGTGAAATCCCGTCACAACTGCATACATCTTCAACACATCGTTGTCATTTTAATTTGCTATGTCCATTGTTTTCAGAGTCATAAACTGATATGCATCTAACCTTTAATAATGACAGTGAAGCCATTTTCTTTGTTTTTAAATAGTTAGTCAGGGGCATATTAGCAAGGGCACTATCGCCGCTTTAGCGGCACTTTTTGCCGCTAAAGCGGCGATATTCTTATCGCCCTATCAGCAAACTGTCTCTAACAGCAGTTAGAGACAGTTTTCGGGCATTAGCGCCCGTAGTTTTACCGCTTTGCATGTCAGCGATATTTATCGCTAATGACATGCAAAGTGGGCGTTCCCGACGAACAAACCTGGGAAACACCCGCTAACAGGCCTATCCCCTATTAGCAAGGTGGCCATGGCCCCAGTTAGCGACGTGAAAAGTCGCGCTAACCGGGGTCATCGCCATTTATTTAACACCTGCAATTAGCAGGTGTTAGCCATATCTAACATGGGGGGGTGGATTATGCTGATACGACCACAGGGTTGTATCAGCAAGGTTATCGCCGTTTTCCATGAAACATCGCTGGAAAACCAGCGATGTTTCATGGAAAACACCGCTATGGCTGGAATAATTATCGCCATAGCGCTAAATGTCGCTAATACAGCGTTAGCATGGCAAATTATTCCGATGATAGCCGGCGATAATGAAGTGCTCGCTAAACACGCTTTGCGATGTTTAGCGCACTTTTTAGATAATATGCCCCTTAATTCTTTAAAGAGACTTCGCTGGTAGGAAAGCTTGAACAACTGATTGAAGCAAGATTGGGGAGAGGAGTTGGCCTAACGGCTTGGGCGTCCGACCAGGGAACTAGGTTCGAGTCTCGGCAATGACGCTGAGCATCCTGTGATTCTGGGCAAATCACTTAATCTCCCCGTGCCTAACAAAAATGAATGTGTGTCCTATTGTAACGTAACTGGTGCTATGTAAAGCGCTCTGATACCCGATTCGGGTCAAGTTTGCACTATATAAAACTCTGCAAAAAAAAAAAAAAACATTGGCTAATAAATGTATTAATTAATTGAGCTGTTACTTTGCAGTGGAACCTTAATCTTCAAGCCAAGTCATTTAAAGTAGAATTTCTGTAAAATGAGATTTTAAAATGCTGCTAAAAGTCTAGGTTAAAACAAGTTTAACTATGTGTGTAAATCTTGAAGCTTAATTCAATTTTAAGGACAGAGTAACATTTCAGCGAATTACCTAAACTTTCTTTGGCACTGCTCACTGATACATCGCTGCCAGGAAACTTGATTTGGAAGAACATTTAAAGGACTGGCAACAAAAAACTTAAAAGCAATTCCCCTGATAGAATCGCCTTCAAAGACGTCTTTCTGCCATTGGTAATCTCCCTTTCTTGAGACTATAAGCACTACAGAAAACAAAGATCTTTTATGTTGAAATCCGTGGTCGGTATTTGTGCAGTTCCCACAAACAATGATATTCCAGTATATGTATTTAAGTAAATTTCTTATCAATGTAATTGCTTGGTTAATTGCAATATGAACATATGAAAATACCATCATTATGTTATGGACATAGTTTAGTTACATTTTCTTATAGATTTTTATTGAAATTTGTCATAGTGTCTATAGACTGTTACATATATACAACTCACATATATACTTGTATATATATATGTGTGTGTGTGTGTGTATATATATATATATATATATATTTATGGGGAAAGCAGGTTGCTGCCAGAGAGGCCGTAAATCCCGCCTTATGCCGGTGCCTGTGGTGGTGGCAGAAGCCTCCCAAATATAAATACAAATTCCAGTCCGAAGACATAGGAAAGTGGTACACCAGTCCGGTACACAACTGATTTATTGTGCAACAACACAACGTATGGGTTTAGAACTAGATTTAGGTGTAGGACGTCGTGAGGTTATAGTTATAATTGTGAACGGATAGGCCTAAAGCAAACTCTTTATGAAGAATACATTCCTTTCGAATAACTACACTTTAGATGCCTACATAAACCATATAATATAACATAATAATATAACATATCATAAAATACTAAAATGTAAATATTCGGACGGAATGTATTGCTCATTAAGAGTTTGATTAGGTCTGTCAGTTTACTATCATAACTATCACCTCACGAGATCATACCCCTAACATTACTTCACTGCCCATGATCAGTGGTCACATTACCTTAATTACACTGATGCCTCTTCGCTACTAAGCAGTATTAAAGCTACATTTTCATCAATGGCCAATGCACAAACAACATTTATATAGCATGGCAAGTGAAAGATTACATTTTGGACCAGTGGATGGATGCTAACATTGGTTCCACACTGGAGCAAAACTCATTGGCCCCAGTTCAAAACTGGCTGGCATCAGTGCAACATTCAGCAGCACTGCCGCAATTTACCAGACAAGGCCCCTTATGTTTAGTTAGGTGTGCAAATTTTATTACAATACTCGGAGATAGGGAATCCTGAGGAAAACTGTGGGATTAGTCTGAAACATGCATGTCCATGAGGAGCGTGTTTAGCAAAACGGATCAACTGTTTCCTAAAATGAATTGTCTTGTCAAGAAAAAAAAAATGAATATCTGTTAATGAAGATTAATAAATAATTATGAACTTGTTTTAAAGTAGTTAAAATCTTTCCATGTGGAAGTCCTTTGTTGACTGTTCACAAAATAAGTGGAAGCACCTTTTGATCTTAAGATGAATGTAAAATTTTGCCTGCTTACATTTAGATCGTATGTCTACGTTTTTCCTTTCTTTCTGTATCAAAGCAAAAATAATTTATTGAATATTTCGCTCACTTACAATGGCCCATCCATTAGACATGGACAGTTCAAATAATTCATGTGTGCTTCACAGGTCGCCCAACTGACAAGCTCGACATGACAGCCCAAGTAAATGTGGTGACCTCCATCAGCGTCTACATCCTGAGGATGCTGCATAAGATCTTCAAGTGGCTACCAGAGAACACTAGGAAAACGGTTACACAGGCCATAATTAGCAGAACAGACTGGACTACGGCAACACACTCCATGCAGGAATCACCAAGAAGCTCCTGAACAGGCTCCAAACCATCCACAACTCTGCAGCAAGTCTCATACTGAACCTAGCTCGCCGGACCCACATCACCCCACACCTCAGAGAACTTTACTGGCTCCCCATACACAAATGCACTCACTTCAAACTCCTCACACATACATACAAGCACTACACAACACTGGCCCAGCCGACCTCAACAGCAGCGTACATGAAGGTTCATGTATAATATAAAGAATCAATGCAGTGTGAAAGTTTATCATTAAGAGTGCATTTTGTATTTACCATAGTTGGTTGGAAAAGTGAGTAAATAAAAACAAATAAATTAGTTGCGAAGGGCATAAAGGTACTTTCCCTTTAAGTAATTATGATTGGACCAAACCTTGTACTCATAAGCCTGAAGTTGTATTTGGCACACACTCATGTCAAAGGTATGGTTGTGCAAAATATTGAAATTGTATGAGTTTCACAAAGCTCATTGAGACTTGCAACTAAATTAAGTTTACAAACTATTTCACTTTAATGTATTTGAGTAAAAACCAAGACTTTCAAGTTGCATTCATTTTGCAATAATTCCACATTCAGCAAAATAGACTTTCCCAAATTGAAAACGTGTCACGAGAAAATGTTTTTTGCCAGAAAACATAGAGAATTTTCCATTCCAGTGTACATTTTGTGCATCCTTCTTTTTCAAATGGAACTGAAGCTCACTAATATATTTTGCATATAAAAGTTACGCAAATATAAACTTTCATTGAAAATGATTGCCCATCACTTTTATCACATCATGGCGCAAATGCAGTAGTAGAGTGATGCACACATACATTTTCTTTTTCCCCCACTGGTGGCTGCCTACCTGCGTCAATGCAACTTTCATGGTCCTGTCTGTATCCATCTCCGCATTTTGTCTGTTCCACCCTTTCTTCCATGCCTAAAATATTTGACTTTGTTTTCTGTCATTTTACTTTTCTTCTTTTCCTTACTTGGTGAACAGAGCCATGATTGTGTTTTTTTTTTGGCAGTGACAAAACTGACTGCAGTGATGGACTGGTGCGTAAGAGCAGTGATGACATTCCTGTGCCAAGCAGTGGAGTAACACTAACCCCTGCAGCCCACGTGGTGCAATAATTATTCAACACCCTCTATGCTAATGTAGTCTGGAAATATTCTAACAGAATATGATACATCAACAATAAATTCTTATTTGAATTAACCAGTGAAGCAGCGGAAGAAAACAAAACAGATTGCAAGTTACAGCTGAACTGGGGAAGGTTCAAAACAATAACAGTGGAAAATGCCTAAATGCATTACAGAGCGACTGTATGCTTGTGGAGAGAGGATGTGAACGGGAAAGCACTGAATGAGTAACAGATGCCTTCCATCTTGGACAAGATGTGAGTTTTTACACAGAAATGTGGCCTAACTAAAACACATTGGGGCTTATTACGAGTTTGGCAGTCTACGGACCGCCAGACTCGCGGTGGTGCGGCAGTCTTCCTACTGCCCTATTATGACCAGGGTGGTCGGGCCACCCTGGGATCATCGCAACCGCCAGGGATCAGGAATCCCTGATGGACTGCAGCAGTACATGCCATGCAGGTACTAATTTTGATGTTCCCATTGTGGTGCCTATTTTATAGGCACTGCCATGGGAACGTCAATGAACCGTCTACCAGACAGGAGAAAACTCATAATCTGGCGGGCGGTTCAAACATGGGTTTGGCGGTGCGGGAGAGGAGCAAAGCCAAACTCATAATAATGCCCATTAGAAAATACACTTCTTCTCATCATAGAGAACTTGTTAAAAAAGCAATTGTTCCAAGTCAGTCTGCAGATGTGAAATTGTGTGTGTAAATGCATACTGCACATTGTTAATGATGCACAAACAATATAAATCCATACAATTATTTTACAAATTCCCCTTTGATTATTCGATAATTATTAAACACAGTTACTAAGAATGTATTAATTATAACAGACTGCATCAAATTTGCTTCTTTCTGGCATTCTCCTCCACCATCTTCAGTTGGTTGTAAACACAATCTTTAACAGTCTCCATCTCAAATTCTTCCACATGTTTTCGTTTTGATGATATCCTTTTTCCCTTACACCCATAATTTTTAAACAGACACCCACAAAATTTGAAGAGAAACAGAACAGCTGCACAAATCATTATAATAATTATAATTAGTCTAAAAGTTTCCCCACCCAAATTATCAATCCATTCACCAACCTTTCTAAAACACTTCCCTTACTCACTAACCCAGGAACATACAATCTCCCACAAGCCATGCTTTTCTAAACCTTGAAGTTCACAAGAGATGTTAGTAACATTGTTTGTGTTTTTATTAATAATCCCGCTGTTAAGAGGTATTAAGCTGTAACATTTCTAACCTTCAGTACCTTGCAAACACCAACTTCCTCTAGATATCTAGCACTCAGAGGTTTTGCATTACCATAGCTCTAATATTATTATTATTATTAGGAAGCTTATAGAGCGCAATGGTTACTCCAACCGGAGTGTCCCCGCGCTAGGACATAGCTGGACCCAAGCAACCCTCCCAAGCTGCCCCCCCGTGAACGCGGACATCCACACAAGATGGCACCTTACCACTTTAGCCCTCCCGGGGGGAGACGGCAGAGCCAAGTTTTCAATTTCTTGCGGAACAGAGACTCCGACTCAACTGTCCTCAGATCCACTGGGAGCTCATTCCAAGCCTTAGCCGCCAAGAAACCAAAGGATCTTCCTCCTATCCGCGCCTTCTGCACCCTGGGCACAGTCAATCTTGCACTGCCCGATGATCTCAGATTACGAGCAGGCTGGTGGACTGTCAGGAGAGGCCGTAAGTAACGCGCCCCCCTTTCGCCAACGATCCTGTGACTCAAACATAAAGCCTTAAAGGTAACTCTGGCCCGGATAGGGAGCCAATGCAGTTCCTTCAAAGCTTCTCCAACCGACGCCCTCCTAGGTACATTCAGGATAAGCCGGGCTGCGGCATTTTGGACCTTCTGCAAGATGTTAAGATTTTTGGTAGTCACCCCTAGATACAAGACATTGCAATAGTCAAGGCGAGACGTGACCAACGCCTGAACAATAGTTCTTTTAGCATCCAGGGGGAGAAGGTCCAAGATCTTACGTATCAACTTCAGAATGCCAAAACAAGTCCCAGCCACAGCCGATTTTTGCGAGGAGAAGGAGAGATTTTCGTCGAACCACACTCCCAGATTTTTCACCTTGGCTTTCGGCCCTGGACTAATTCCTAGAGCTTCTGGCCACCAATGCTGCAAACAGAGAGAGGGCCGTTTCCCAACCACCATCACCTCTGTCTTCCCTGCATTTAACTGGAGACAGCTCAGTCTCATCCAGTCCATGAGTTCCCCCAGGCAGGTTCTGAAATCGGCAGCCCTTTCAGGCTCCTTCTGTTCCAGGGTCACAACAAGCTGAGTGTCATCAGCATATGACACCAGCTGAATTCCATGTTTCAGAACAATATCTGCAAGTGGGCGTATATATATGTTAAACAGGGTTGGGCTGAGAGCCGAACCCTGCGGCACCCCCTGGTTTAGAGGACGAGTTCTGGAACTGAAAGGATGTTGCAGGACCTGGAAGGATCTGTTTTCCAGAAAATTCTTCAACCAAATCCACGTGACACCTCCGACCCCGACTTCCCTTAGCCTCTCAAGTAGGAGGCTGTGGGACACCGTGTCGAACGCGGCGCTTAGGTCCAGGAGAATCAAGGCCGCAGTCCTACCTTCATCAGCTGCAGCCCTCAACACTTCGGCTGCCAGCAGGAGAGCGGACTCCGTACCATGCATAGGCCTAAAGCCGGACTGGGTGTCATGAAGAACCCGCCTCTCTTCCAAAAACTTTGAGAGATGGCCATTCAGATGTTTCTCCGCAATTTTAGCTACATAGGGAAGTAGAGATATTGGTCTTAAATTTTCGGGAAGAGCGGGGTCCAAAGAGGGTTTCTTCAACAGAGGGACCACCATTGCATGTTTCCAATTGCTACGGACCTGCCCAGTTCTGAAGGACAGGTTCAATAGCGAGGTGAAAACAGGAGCAATAGTTTTTTTCCCCAGTTGCAAAAATTTTGGGGGGACCGGATCCAGAGGTGACCCAGATTTAACCACCTCCATCAGCCTGAGAGCCTCGTTTTCCACCAAAGGAGGGAGGGCAAACTTATCCTCACACCCTGGAGTATCCAGACCAGGCGCGGGAGCATACCTCCTACTACTTTCTGGAAAAGTGGCATAGATCTTAGCAATCTTATTGGTGAAATAGTCAGCGACCCTATTACAATAATCCATAGAGGCAGGGAGTGCCGCTGTCACTCGTTCCAGAGAGGATAGTTGTTTCACTACCTGAAAGATGGCCTTCGTTGAATTTTTTGCTCGTTCAATTTGCCCAGTGTAGTTTTCCCTCCGCACTCTCCTAATCTGGCGATGGTAAAGCTTCAAATCCCCTAGATATTTCTGTCTATTCTCATCCCTATAGCTCTTCTCCATTGGCGCACAAGATGCTTACAGCTAGATTTCATTTGCGCCAAATCTGCCGAAAAGCACTTCGCAGAGGCAGAAGTACGCCCACTTTTACATTGTTTTAGCGGTATCAGGGAATCCACCGCCTCCAGCATCCAACTAGATATTAAATTGTCAGCACTCTCGATGTTGTCCCCCACCTCAGGAGATCTGCCGGCCAGTGCTTCTTCAAAGGCATCCTGAGTTAATGCCGCCCATTTCCGGACCAATGTCGGTTTTGAGTAACTACCATGGATGGCCTGACCTGGCACAAATAGACTAAAAGGCAGTAAATAGTGGTCAGACCAGGCTACAGGGACCGGCAGTGTGACAGCTGTCCCTGCACAATTAGTGAAAATGTTGTCTAATGTATGACCTTTGTTATGTGTGGAAGTATGGACCAATTGGTTCAGGCCCAAAGCCTGAAGACCTACTGAAAACTCAGCCGATTCTTTACAGCCTTTATTTTCCAAATGTAAATTAAAACCCCCTAATAGGAGAATGTTAGAGTAGCGGAGGACATATGGAGGAAGTATTTCCAGAAGTTCATCAATAAAGGCTTTCCCCGGACCAGGGGGTCTATTCACGAGTAGCCCAGACACCGATCTAGAGCTCGTGATATTCAGACTAAAAAAAGCCGCTTCGCAGCTAAGAAGCACAAGTTTCTCCAATTTAAGCTGAAGATCTCTCCTAAAAATCGCAGCAATGCCGCCCCCCTTCTGACCAGCCCTGTCCACCCTCAGAATCGCATAGCCTTCAGGTATAGCCTCCAAAATATCAGGGGCGGACGTCTCGTTAAGCCAGGTTTCAACCAAGAATAGCTGGTTCATGGTCATTAAGAAGATCGCAGATTTCTAACCTATGTTTGCTGAGCGATCTGCAATTCAAGGAGAGACAGTATAGAGAGGTGCAGGTAGTTCTTGGCACTTCTCTTTTATCCCTTGCTTCCTTGTCCGATGTCAGGCGGAAATCACAGTGCTCACAGTCACTTTGCCCGCCCACCACCCGCAGGAAGTGTAAGCAGACAGTATCTACCACACATCTGAGGGCCAGCAATTCCTCAGCGGTAAACACTTTCCTAATCTTCATAGGAGAGGCAGGGGTCCTGGCCCCTGGCGCCATCCAGGCGCGGACGGGTGCAGACGGGCTTGCCTTAGGCGCGCCAGCGGCGCGCCCGCTGCGCTCGTCCGCTGCGTGCCCGTTTGAGCATGCGTTTTATAGCGTGAGCGCTGGGAGCACTAGACCGCTCCACCCATGCCACGCTCAGCCCCGGAAGTGAGGAAAGCGAGAGGAGCCAAATGGGGTACAGCGCAACGCCCTCCGCTACAATCGGCACATGCTGTGGCGGAACAGGGCGGAAGTACCTACAAAGAGAGCAACAACCCACTGCTGACTTCTCCCCCTCCCGGCCAGCTGCACACAGAACAGGTAATACCAAGAAAATTGCACAATTAAAAAATAGTAAAAACAGAGCGACGCAACTTAAAACCTAACTCAAGTGCAATAATGAATGTTGGCAAAGTGATAGCAACAGAGCTGCATAGTGACTAATTCTGAAATATTTTGGGTAAAGCACCAGCTGTACTTGAGGCAAGTCAGTCCATAAGGGTAGACAGACATCTAATTTTCAGATCATTCATAGCCATCCCATAGGAGGAATAATAGTACCAAATATATCTAATACCACCTGTCAAAAACCATGTTTTACTCTCATCAAACCAACTGCATTATCCATCCCACTCTTACAATGGACTGAATGAAACTTTAAGATTCAACTAAATTACACACTAAATTAAAATAAGCAGTCTTACCACTCACCAGTCAAGAAATCACCATTTCTAACATAACTTCTTTTACACTCACTTTCTCCTACATATTCAACATTTCCAATTTTACAAGGTTCATGATGCACAATACACATCTCACCCTTTCTCTCATGTTTCATTCTCAATCTTGACTGTTGAATCAACAATCTTAAATCCTCTTCAGCTTTAATCTCCTCCCTTATCTTTCTATCATCTTCCCATCTCTCACAACCTTCACTCTCCTCTTATTGTATTCTTTAACAAATTCATATTCCTCTTTACTTAAACTACAAACACATTCCTAGTTAGTAGTTTTAAATTCATGCTTAATTTGTGCAAATGTTTTAAAAGATTTACCATACTTAAGATCCTTATTAATACCTTCATCTTCAGACACTGGTACAGCTTCCAACGAGACATTGAAATCCAAAAAAAAGGAGACAAAACCTGATTCTTGGTAAATATACTAACAAACACTGTACAAGATAAGCTGCAACAAATAGGAAGCTGTAAGCATGTTGCATTTTCACCTGCAGAAGGATGAAAAAATGTGCACACATTGCAATTTTTAATATTCATAATTTCCACGTATTCTCTCAACATTTTAGCATAAATATTATCTTGAAATCTACTAACTAAACTTACCCTATTTATCAGTGTATTATGTTTCTCTTCATCATGTACTGTACATAATTCAATCTTTGTAGAGACGTATCCTGCCCGAAAAATAAAGCACAGCAACAGGCACACTAAAACTATTAATAGCATTGTTAATGCAATCAATCTAATTATTTTATTTGCTGTATTCCATTTTCTATTGAGACTAAAAAAAATTTTTTAGTAAAGCTCTAAAAATTAAAGTAAACAAAATTTTCTTTAAAACAATAATACATTCTTCTTTTCTTGTTTCTTTGAAAACAATAAACAAAACAAAACTTTAAAATCTTTTATTTCAAAAGTTTATTTAAGTTCATGCTCTCAAAACACTCTTTTTTTCTTCTATTTGGATAGAATTTTTACTTTTATCTTTGTCTTTCACAGTTTTTTCAAGTACTCAAAGTGGTTCTCCTTCTTCTGAATCACTTTCAAATTCACTTTCACAACTGTATTGGTAACGATTTATTGGACTATTGTTCTCTAGTTCTGACTCTTCTTCTTCCTTAGACACTGTCGCTAAATATACCCATTCAGGCGATGCACACTTTCTATTTGGAGTTCTCTTTCTTTCTGGGCTTTCAGCAATTGGTGATACGCTGTCACTATTCTCTAAATCCAACTCAATTAATTCAGATCCTTCATTGATTGCCTTCAGTCTATCCTGTTGCTTTTACAGTTTATTTTCAATGTTTTGTTTGCTTCAGCTGTTTCTTCTCTGGTAACTACAAGTGAACCTTCTCTAGCCACTGATGAACTTGAAATCTGATCAGCATTGACCCTATTTTAACAGGGAAATTTGCTATGAGTTGATTAACACTTAGGGCTTGATTACGATGTCGGTCGGAAAGGCTCTGAACGGCATTCCGATTCTCCTAAACAGTGTCGAACCTATGTTTCCGATGACTCTGAAACATTTCCGACCAACCAATTACGATGTTCTCAGTCGGAAAGCAAACCGTTCAGTCATTCCGAATCGGTTCCGACCGGCATTCGGAAAGTCCAAGTCGGTCGAAGCCAAATCGTACAGCTCTACGGACAGCGTTTTCGACCAACGTATTACGATGTCGGATTCTGACAGCCTTTCCAACTCGGTTTGTCTGACACAAAAAGGCTGTCAGAAATTGACTTTGGGGGCCCCTAGCAGGCCCCCTCTTCATTCTGAGGCCTCCGGTTGGGAGCCGTGAGGGTACCCAAGGGACCCCCCTGTTAAACCATGCAGAGTGTGGCAGGCACCATGGGGTGCCTGCGACAGGGTGCAAGGTTTTCCGCAACCGCCCCTTTTTTCAATGGGAGCCTGTGTTGTCGGTCGGAACACAGGCTCCCATTGAAGTCAATGGGAGACTTTCTGAACGGTGTTCGGAGCCATCATTCAGACTCGCCGAACGCGAGTCGGTCGGAACCGATTCCGACAAGGAGTCGGTCGGATTGCTTTCCAACCGACATCGTAATGAGGCACTTTGTTTATTACTAATACCTACAACTTGGACTTCTCTTCCCGAAAGGGATGCATTTGGGAATTCCACAGAATGATCTGTAGAACGGGAGTCCCCGTATCTATCAGAAAGGAAACAGGGTGGGCATTGACCTCATATTCAATGTATGAATGTATGGGCCACTTTGATATACCTTCAGAACTCCTCTAGGCCTTGGCGTAATTTTAATTACTCCGGAGTAATTGGAGTGATTTGGTAATTCCACCTTACTTTTGTGACGTTTAACTACAGATTGTAATGCCATGACATCATACCGTGTAACCAATTCTCCTCTTCAAGTAAAATCGGCCCAGGAGAAGTACTGAATAAACGCAAGAGTGCAAATGTTCAAACACGCCTTTTGGTGTTTGTTTTGAACACGAGCAGCAGTATTTTAATGCGGGTAGTCATCAGTCAGCATTTTGAGTAGAGTTTTCAATCGAACAGCTAGAAAATCAACTTGAAATGCATTTTTGAGTTGATATTTTACCCAAACGGATTGTTTGGGTATATTTTTCAAATTTGAAATGCACTTTTTTTAAACTGAAAGGAAGTGCTGTAGAGACTGGGAGACTACTGTACATACAGTATCAACTTTCTCTTCCTGTTCTGAGGACTGCTCCCTCTGCTTTGTCCTGCCATTGATAACTTTGGATTTTAGAGGGAAAGCATCCCTCTCTCGCTTTGTCTGAAATCCCTACTGTATCCACACCATTGAAATCTTAACGTTTAGGGAATAATCAGGTGTTTGAAGGAGGGGTATGCACCACTATTTTATTTTAATTTTATTTTGTATCTTTGTTGGTAGGTGACTTGGAGTTTGGGCTGCAGTAGGAATGTAGGCCCAAGTGGAATTTTATTTTTTGCTCATGGAATTTGGTAAATCCACGTTACTTTTGTAACACAGAGTTCTTTCCAAATTCCGGCAGTTGCCGCATGGTGGAATTTTGCTTCCATTTGAGCAACGAGATGACAAAAGAAATAACACAAGGCTCCATCAAGTGAGCTTGTGAGTGCAAGCGAAATTTTGGCGTCCGCCAACACAATTTCCGGTCAACAGGGAGCCTTCCAGGTCCAGTTTGCTAACGCGTGTGGTCATGAGCGGTGGGGCTGCTGGTCAAGTAGATTTTCTGCTCAAGAAGCAGCTAAATCAACTTGAAAATACATTTTCGAGTGAATATTCTACCCAAACGGATGGTTCAGGTAGATTTTTTAGCTCGAAACATGCTTTTTTATCTTATTTCTTTCAACAGTAAGGAAGTACCATAGAGACTCCAACTTCCACTTCCTGTCCAAAAGTCTCCTCCAAGTTCTTTTTCAATCCCCTGATCACTTTTCATTTGGATTTCTAGGTAAAAGGATAACTCTCTTTGTCTACAGTTGCTGTTGCATATATCATTTGATTTTAAGGGCTTCGTTTTTATGACATATCGATCAAGTAAGTTAAAAAACTTTTGGATAAGGGTGTTGTTTGATAGAGGGGATGCAGCCAGAATATATTTGTACCTTTTTAGGTTTTTATTTAATTTTGAAAATTGATTTTGGGTGGCCTAAAGTTGCAGTTGGGGCCTATTTTTTGCATTCACTTTTTAGTTTTTATCAGGTAGAAAGGTTGCACAGCTAAGTACTTTTTCTCCATGTTTGTGAAATTTGCACTATTAATTTTACCATATAGCCTATTCTGTCCATGGGCCATCCAGCCAGTACTAGGCTTTAGGTATATAAAACAACTGTTTCTGTGGTATATGTCGTTTTATAGCATCTATGATTTAGGGAAAGCCTTGGATTAAATGCAAAATGTGTTTTTTATTATGCTGCATTTTTTCTACAAAGTGTTAAAGTGCATTTTGGTGGGGTAATTTTTCTTTATGACTTAAGAAGTTGCATGTTGTTGGGGAATTTTTAAAGCTGACTTAATTTTCGTTTTTGACATTGCTGACTGAATGGTAGTGTTTTCTTCTTCATTTGCCACGTCTCCTTTATTTGCCGGCCCAGTGCTCATTTTTTTGTTTGGCCAGTGTATGTGTGTGTTTATAGATATATTGGATCCACAGGGAAAACTTAACATCAATCTCTTTACATTGGCCATGGTCTGTCCACCAACAGACCCAGAGAAAACCGTCTTGTATGTGGGTAAACTCAGCAATGCTGAGACATGCGTCTATGGGTAAAAGTGCTAAGAGACCAAGGGGGATATTAGCAACAAATGGCGCTATTTATCGCTAACCGCGTTTAGCGTGAGTTTATTTATCGCCGCCGATCGCCGGAATCTATCGCCGTATTAACGGCGTATTAGCAACACGCCGCTAACAGGCGATAGCTTCCTTTTCCGGCGGAAATGGACGGCGATAGATTTAGCGAGCCGGCGATAAAAAACCTCACGCTAACGTAAAAATGTGGAGATGGGCCAATGAGCGACAGAATCCGATCGCTAATTGGCACCATGCGAGAAAACGAATATGTAATTCCCTTGGTATATTTTGAATGCATGCCTTTTCTAGTAATGTAGTATTGGTAATGCAGCATAGTTGCTTGGATACCGAATAATTAGGCTGAGTATTTAGTTTGAAATCGAACAACTTTAATAGCCGAAAGAGATTACCTATCCACCAAACAAGATAAAGAAATACAGTTCAACTAGTACACTATGTAGATCTGAGAGTCTATGAAAGATATAACAACAATAGGGCTGTAAATTGTTGCGCGGGCAGTCAGGGGAAAGGCCTATTGCTTTTTGGGGCATAAATAATTGACACCACACACACTGTGCCTGCTCGGGAGATGAACCTTGTGTGTTTCCTCCCTTTTATTTAACCCTGCAGGCCACACCTGGCCTGCGGATGATGTGCCACACATACATCCTGTTGCAGCACCAATGACGGGACTGCTGACCTGTTACATCCCTCCCCAACTTGGGGGGATATTAGCAACAAATGGCGCTATTTATCGCTAACCGCGTTTAGCGTGAGTTTATTTATCGCCGCCGATCACTGGAATCTTTCGCCGTATTAGCGGCGTATTAGCAACACGCTGCTAACAGGCGATAGCTTCCTTTTCCGGCGGAAATGGACGGCGATAGATTTAGCGAGCCGGCGATAAAAAACCTCACGCTAACGTAAAAATGTGGCGATGGGCCAATGAGCGACAGAATCCGATTGCTAATTGGCACCAGGCCTGCATTTCTCACGTTCAGCGCGAAAATGCACTATAAAAGGCTCGCCAAACAGAAAAAAATAAAATAAAATGGAAAATACCAGAGGAGCCATGGATGAAGCAGGGACCAGTGCAGAGGCCACAAACAACCCCACAAATACCCAGGAGGACCAGCCAGAGACCCATGTGAAGGCCAAGAGGAAGAGGAATCCAAAGTTCAGCCAGCAGGAAAACCAGGTCCTGATTGCGGAGATGACTGAACACCAACAAGAACGTTTGTCACCTTCACAGTGAAATTGGCAAGAAAAAAAGAAATATGGCAGGACATTGTGTCCAAGGTGAATGCCGTTGGAGAGAGGAGGAGGACAGTGGACGACTGCAAAAAGCGCTGGCATGACACCAAGCGCAAAACCAAGGAGAAACTAGCAACCAACCTGAAAGCAGCAAAGCAGACTGGAGGTGGGAGTCCAGCGCCACAGGAGGAGCTGGATGAGTTGGAGGAGCAGGTGTCCTGAGTCATCAGTGAGGAGACGGTGGTTGGAGTCGAGGGCCAGGATACTGCTGAACGTGACCAGACACAACAACAACAGGGTGAGCAACAACCAGGGACTAGGGGGACGGGGGTAGATGGGCCCAATGGCACTCATGTACAATCAAATATATTGAAGCGCATACCCACAATTACTAAGGATCATGTCCCGGATACCGCTGTCCATGGTGGCATAGACACATATCACCCTACTCAAACAATACATTGTACGACACATATTTGCAGGCACACAGACTTGGAAATGTGCACAGAAAAGTAAGCCCAACATAGTCCAAGATCAACATCAGACCACTAAATAAGTGCTACATCAAATGGCAAAATGGCATATTAACTTGAGATGCGGCAGGGTGGCAAAATGGCCCCCTTGCCACATCACCACGCACATACAAATCGCCTGCACAAGGATGCGTCTCTCTCTGATGCCAAAATGAGGATGCACTGGGAATGTGACTGAGCATGTGCACGAAGAGGCATGCCACCACCAATGTCAGCACACCTGCAACATTGTGCACGTGTGTCTGAGTTGTGTGCAAGGTTGTGTATGCGCTGTAAAGTCCACCTATATGCGCATGCACATTCCTGCACACAACTCAGACACATGTGCACAATGTTGCAGGTGTGCTGATATTGGGGGTGGCATGCCTACCCGTGCACATGATCAGTCACATTCACAGTGCATCCTCATTTTGGCATCAGAGAGAGATGCGTCCTTGTGCAGGCGATTTGTATGTGGGTGGTGATGTGGCAAGGGGGAAATTCTGACATCCACCTGCATTTCCAGGCAATGTGCCCGCTTGCCTGTTCATGAGATGCAGTTCGGTGTACACCAAGTGGGGAAGCATCTAGTGAGTCTGCATACCACACACACATGAAATGTCACAACAAATTGACCATGTAGGCCGCTGGATAAAAGCTGCACATCCAAAAATGCACACAAACAGCACACTTCACTCAAAGGGCGATGGAATACAATGAGCAGGGAGATATTCCTACAACACCACAGTACGTGGACAATGCAGATCAGGAATGTGTCACACAAATATGTACTGCATGCCTTGTCTGTGTGACATACTCGCAGAACCACAATGTGCCTGTAAAGCAGTATCACAACCAAAGTATGACAACAATCAAGGATAGCAAATTTGCAACAATTAATGACAAAGGCCCAAATGGCACCCTTGAACCTTAGGTCAAATTGCACTCCTCCACCCCCAAGTGTACACATCTGCCATACAGAAAACAGCATTCCACATCAGTCCTGACGTGAGTTGCCCATCACACCATCATGTGCAATTAAACGTAACTGTTTGGTAAGTCAACTGTGTCAGTGAACAAATATGCAGTCAGGTAGTTATCACCCACACGCTAAGCCAGGCATTGAATACCAGAACCAGGACAGCATATATCATCCATGTCAGCAGCTGCGCGGCACATACACAAACACACATCACCCGGCCATTTGCATCTCTTGTGAGGGTGGCGGTGACAAGGCCTGAGCACCATAAATAGGCATCATGAAATGCACATACATCTGAAAACTGACCACTTACACACCACACATGGGGTCAACCTTGAGGGTAATGGGTGTTGACATTGTCTGTTCAGACAGCAACAACAATAGAAACTCACGCTGCACCATACTCACAACGGGTAAGCCAACCGGAGGGCAGCTAGCAATGCATGCAAGATAAAACATGAAGGACGACATGCACACAAGACAAATCACAATAGACAAAGCTACCTGGATGTCCATGTGTACTACATAGCAAGTAGGCTCTCATTGCTAATGTGACTAAAGGGGGCCCTCCTCACACAAAACTAATCTTGCCCAAAACACATGCACATGTGCAGTACCCTGCAATGCTGCGTGTCCGTGAGCCACATTGACAAGGCAAGTGACAGTGCATGATGAATAGCATGCCTGCAGGCCCAACATATTAACATGGTGCAGGCCACCTCACTGAGGTGGCTGAGTGTGGACAACATCCTTAAACAAGCAGGTCACACTCTGACACATCCTCGTGTACATACAACCCCTGACGTAAGCAAGACATTTGATGTCAAACAATGCACAAGTCCCCCAACTCTGACCAAGACCCATATTCCACCCAGTTTGCATCATCTCAGCATTGTAAATGCGCAGAAGTGAAAGGCTCACTGCCTGAAAGGTATAACGGGCAGCTAAACCAAAGCTGCAGGTGCCACCATCACACAATGCAGTGCACACACATACATATCTGAGCTCATCAACATTGACTACTATGTGGTACAAACTGCATTACTCACACAAATGAACAGAGGACACAACTGGTGACGCTTGTGTGTAGAAATTGTACAATCACATTTGTCATAGCTGGAAACTGTGAGATGACAATGTACAACAACAACATCACATCCGTGATGTCCTCAAAATTATCACTATTCCGCAACAAATAGGCATCTCCTCAAAAACAGTCTGAAAATACACTGTCCTGCAGTATGCTTGTAAACTCATCCAATGCATGATCATACATGAAAAACACTGTTTAACTGTATCTCCCCTATCACATTGCAGAGGGAGAGACATCACCTCCTGGAGAGCAGACTGGCCCAACCTTCACTGATGACGAGGAGGATTACCCCACCATTAATCAGGAAGAACTCCCAAATCTGCTAGACTCCTTCAGCACCCCACCTCCAGGAGCAGGGCAACCCAGCAGCATTGCGGCAACCCCACCCCCTGCACAAACCAACCAGCAGCAAGCACCTCCCACCACAGCTGGCTCCCAGGACCTCGAGGACCCACTTCTGGCCTTCCAACGCCGTGTGATAGAGGTCCAGCGGGAGATGGCTGAACAGGTGCGGGTGGGGTTTGAGAGGCTGGCAGACACATTTGAGGCCATACGTGGGTGTCTGAGTCCCATCCGGGACCACATACAGAAGATCACAGACACCCACAGCCCGCTCGATGCTCTCCAACGGTCCATGGCTGACATTGCTGGAGTCATGATTCTGAGACAACAACAACTGTCTGGTCAGAGTGGCTCCAGCAATGTCAGCTAGGATTTGGGCAACATCTGTCGGATAATGGAGAGCATGGAGCGTTTGCAGGCACAAGATATGGCTGCCAGGGCCGCACACCAGCGCGATGTAGCTGGGATCTATCATGCCCTGCACCTGCTCATCACTTCATTGCTGCCACAAGGTCTGGCACCGATGAATGCTGCTGCTGCTTCCACATCCTCAGCTCCGCCACCTGATGTGTCAGTGCCTCACAGTGCTGCACCCACTATACCACCACCCACATGTGAGGCACATGACAGATCAGAGGACGAAGAGGAGGATGATAGTGCATTTGTGCTAAGGAGAAAGTGGTAGCATCCATCGACGCCAGAAGGCTAGTTTTCTCCTTGGTGCCGGGCTTAGTATCATGCCACGGAAAATCATCTTGCACTGTCTTCCACTGTCCCCCGACAATCACCTTGGACCTCCACATGGACTGCCATATCACCTTTTCCTTACCAATGACACTGCAATCAGCCTGCGGACTGAACTCTGCCTCTTCCCTTGGACCTGTTACCACCAAAGGACTCTGTCTTTCTGTCTGTCTCTAACGGGCATCAATGCAATGTGGGCATGTATGGCCAAGCACTGGTCCAGTCTACATCCTCTGAATGTAAATAAAAATATTTAACTCACACAGATGTGTGTCGTCCATGACCAATCAAGTATAGAAGTCTGTAACAAGTGTTTGGACGCTGAATCCACCAGAAGGTACACCAAGGGAAATACGAGCAATGTACCTGTTTTACCTGACACATATAGGCAGTGAGATGGCCGGGTTTGTGTGAACTAGCTGTGCCCTCATTGTTCAAAAACAACAATCTAGCAACATACCAACCTAGCCCCACGTCCATTAAGGAAAAGGCATGTGTCCTACAGTGTCCAAGTCTGTTGCAGGCCACAAGTAGTGTCCTCCTCAACAATTGCAAACAAATATCTCTTGGCATATCTACTCACACACTATGGGGTGGACAAAGCCTGTTGTAATGGTGCACATTGCATGTCACATCCCAAGATGTTGCACACCATATTCACATTGATGAAGACACGGAAGGGCACATGTCCACCATACACATATGGAACCACAATGTTTGCCTCAGTGAAGTAGAGTTGCAAATAGGGACTCACCCCAAAGTGCAAGGCATCAGTCAGCCCCTCCCTGTCGACAAACTATGCAATCAAACAATTGACCCCTCTCATGCTGTGACCACTGTGAGCGTATCGGGCAATGTGTCTAGGGATGTGTGGTGCACTGCACTCAGCATATAGTCAGATGCATGGCCAACATTTCAAGGGTGGCATCACTATGAGCCAATGGCAGAAGTAACAGCTGGGACAAGTGTCCATGACACTGTCACCACAGGGAGCAATGCAACATTTACCCCCTTGTGTGCAGCAGAACAGTGTGCCTGCACCTAAACGTTAGCTGGGGCAAAATCATAACTTGACAAGTTAAGTGAGTCACGAAAGGCATTTAGGAGAAGTGAAGTCAGTATACCTAACTGCACTACTCCTAAATGCCATTTGTGAGTACCGTAAAATGTAAAGTCATTACTTACTCTCAAATGACTTTTGTGAATCAGGAACACTGTTGTTCCATGTGCTGTTCACAATGGACACAGAAATTTACTAAATCATGCATGGTCCGGAGATTGAGCGTCCATGCACAAGAACAAATCTTGCAAAGGAAGCTGACACACTGGCACTACGCAGCAAGTGTGGCAAGGTCTGTGCAATGTAGATGTACTCAGCGCCAGGAGCATCTGATATGCAGGTGTGTGACGGAATCTGTGGTACCTGGCGCATACATCCATCTCCATGATGGATAACAGTAGCGAACTGTATTTCCTATCCATGCCATCTCCCTAGGTTGTGTTGTAAATGGGCAACAATGTGCTGTCCAACTCCGTGAGTCACACAGAAGATGTAGAACATCACAAACGACTGTCCCCAGACTAGGCCGTAAATCCAACTGGCCACCCTGTCATCCATGCAAGTTCACTGTGCTCACATCTAAGGTATCCTGGCACAATACATCCGGTGAACTAACATGTCATGACCAGACTTACAGATTCCAATGGATTGTCCAGTGATGGTATGAGTTGCATACAAGGGAATAAGCCACACTCCCCAACATCATCCCTGGCATAAGTGCAAGCAGAAATCCTAAGTTGTAAACATTTATTAGAACAGTAAAAAATTTAACTAACCTAAACTAACACTGATCACTAGAACTACTACTAAAATCTAAACTAACTAGAAAAGTCTTACTTACCTAAACTATCTACCCTAACTAATCCTAAACACGCAACAACATATCCTAGACATCAACCCCCCTCCCACCCTTAACGCACACCACGAGACAGGACAAAGACATCTAAGCTATACATAAACTAACTACACAAAGATATATTTTTTTGTATATTGTTTTTTTTACAACAAATACATCAACCCCCCACCCAAAGGAAAAAGAAACTTATCCCCAAATACGGCATAATAATAAATATCTAAAATCTACCTTAAAAGCTAACACTAACTATAGCCTACGCTAAAACTACACTACCTAACAATTAAAAGAACTAACCTAACACTACCTAATAACAGATTTAAAACATTGGTGGAAGGGAGAAGAGGGGGATGGGGTCCAACATGTCCAGGCCTCATGGCAGTCCAAAGTGTTTTTTCATGTCCATGATATGTCTGTTCAGATCAGCCATTTCTCGCCTGATCTCGGCCAGGAACACATTGTTATCATGCAGGATCCTCCTGTCCGCAACTGTAAATGGCACCACCTGATCGCCAGGTGCAGGTGGGACTGTCCCTTGGGGGTGTGTAGCCGTAGGGGGATGTGACACCTGTCCAGGCTGGGACCCACCACTGACGCCAGAGGGGCCTGGGATGGGCTGTGTGCCAGTTGTAGCAAGCTCGGGCACCGACTTCCATGTACCTTGCTTCCGTTCCTCCTGGTGCCTCTTGGTCATGTTGCGGTACCCTTTTGCCACCTTCTTTACATGCTTGAAGCGGTCCTTCCTCACCTGGAAGGCATGTTGTTTGGCTGGCGTCATGTTGTCTGTAAAATATCAACAATGGAAGTTTTGAGTCCTTTAGACTATGTCAATGTACTCCATTCACATCTGTAATACAAGATCACTTAAACATGGGAGCCTACACTCCAGCGTAACTATGTGAAGTCAGAGAGTGACCTGGACAACAAAATGTTGAAGCATGGATCAGTGACTACATGCTGGAGAGACTGACATGACAGTGCATGGCATGGTACATGTACTGTTACAACCAAATGAGACTGACAGTGTCAAACGATGGTGCCATTACATACCCGGACTGAGGATGACATGTACAAGCAATCGGAGGAGGGAGGCATTAGCCCTCCCTGTGTAGCACCACCCTCATCCTCTCCAGTGACACAGTGCTGCATGATATGTACAATGCTCATGTGCATGCCTTTGTGCCCCCCAGCAACTGTGTGCAGTTGATCAAGTCAGCGCCAACACAGGCACTCTTGCACCAGAGTGCAAGGCTGTCTGTGTGACGGGGGGCTTGTCAACGTTTAGGAAGGTTACCCTACCTGCCCTGGAACAATCCTGGAACAGCCCTACTCACACTTTCAACTATGCTGCATGATGCAGCACACATGGAAACCCGTTGTGTGGCTGAACGCTGACTTATACATGATGCGCTGTCGCGCTCTCCAACACTACTACACAATATGTGAAGTGTTGCCGCAGAGAGGGGTAAAAATTGTTTCCTCTAAATTCACACTCACTCATGCATGTCTTGTATCCGCTGAGCTCACTCCGTAGTGAATCAAAATACACAGGCCTTAACAACGCAAACAGTCACAATGCATTCCCCATTGTAACGGCACACTGGAGTCATGATGCTCATAATGTTGTTAGGGGTAATGCTTTCTCACATATAGCGTTGGAGAGCCCTGCATTGTAAAATAAATGGCACATCATTGAAGGCAGAGCTAAAGCACGCGTGGTAAATGCGTGCACATTAATGACACCAATTGGAACAGAGGAGTTCCCACACCTGATCCAGAGTCAATCAGGGAATGGCCTCAAGGAGACAGCTTGTCAACACCATTGCAGTGGCCAAACATGCCAATGAGATTCATCGGGCCACCATTGCTGTGTGTTAGGGGAACGTGCCATAGATATCCTTGGCTCAAAGATACACACTGCCACAACTTTGAAGATGGCATGCAGCATACCTACAAATTCACAGTGCTGAACTGTGTCTGCGCACTTACGGACTGAAAAGCACTGCCTCCTTGTGCATCATTGGGCACACTTGCACAGTCATCTCAGGCAAGGTGTACATGCATTCCCTGTCATCTGATAGTCATCAGCAACCCCACTTACATGTCTCCTATCCTATCAGTGTGCTCTGCAATCCACAGGCATGTGCTGTGGTGACAGAACCCATAGACCTAGGGTCATATTGACAAGGAAGTGGCGGAGACAGGCGTTAGCCTCCTCGGTTTAACGCCTCCCTCCGCCACTTTGCAAACGCAAGTCTGCACCCTATTATCAAGGATGTGGTGCAGACTTGCGTTTCCCCCTGCGATGGCGCTAAGTCTCACAACTTAGCGCCTACGCAGGCACCCTAGCACCAGAGTGCAAGGGTGTGTGTTTGCAGGGGAGGTTTGTTTCTGTACAGGAAGGTGCCCCTTCATGCACATCAGCAATCCTAGAATACCATGTTGTAACTTTTCATGTGTGCTGCTTCGTACAGCACACAGGAAAGATACAATAGGGAATATTAAAAAATGTTTCTGTATATACTTGAAGGGCCACCTTCCTGTACATATACAAACCATGTCATTTTTATTTTCCCATGTGTGCTGCACAAGGCAGCTCACATGTAAAAAGCCAAAATGATTTGAAAAAAGCATTCATCCTCATTTAGGCAGATTACAAACAGGATGTCACTGGTGTTAAATTGTGCGCTGCCATCTATCAATGCCGCACTTGTAAATAGGGGGCAGCGTCAAATACAATGGGTGTTGCTGCGGAACGCCAACCGCAACACCCACTGCACGCCCCTTTCACGCTAAACACAGCGTGAAAGGGTGCCTCGTTAACAAGGAAGCGTTAATATACGTGAAGTGGATTAACGCTACTTCCCTCATGATGCTAAGCCCCTATTGACAACACAACTTCAATGAAAGTGATGTTGTGTTGGCAATAGGGTCTCGATGATATGCACCTTACTTTCAATGTGTATCACTGACTGGGGATGGGCCAAGTTACAACTGTGAGACCAATGCATTGCTCAGAATTCACTTACCGATTTGTGCACACTTCTGACTTCCACAATACATCATCACACTGTAGGCAAGGGACATGTGATACACACCCATACTGCATACTACAACGTTGATCATTTGACCCAGACATCCATGCCACCGCACCATGCCAATATATCACCAGTGGCGTGTGGGTCCTCGAAGCTGTCGATGTCCCCCTGTGTGATTGGTGGCCGACCATCTGTGAGACAAGTAAATAAATATGTGTTGGTATCAGACGTCAAATCATATGTGTCGTATTCCTCATACCAATCATCACCATGACAGAAAATGCTACGTAACTGTAGTGTTGCGTTTCATGTTGGCTACATGATTGGGTCCACTTTGACTGCCATTCACACCAGACCTGTGAATGTTGAGTTGGGACAAACAAGACGGCAATGCTAGCTAACATGCACATAATAGTACTGTGAGACATCCACAAGGCACCATTACTACATGCATCATGATGTTATACATGCTCTTTGTACGATTGCATCGCTGCAGATTGCACAAGGCAGTTTCACAGAGGTTGTTGGTGTATGACAATCTGGAGATGTCCGATTTCCTTTGACCATTTGTTCATATGAAATACATTGTCACACAGTGACTATGTTCACAGGGCAGCGTAGCTAACGTACCACAATTCATGAGGACAGCATTTGAACACTACTTTTGGCCAGCACACAGTTCACATGAACATTTCCATGGATAGTACATATACAGTCACCCCTGCCGTACCCAAACGAACTTCTGCCTGCACGCACAGTTTGCGCAGGTGTGCCAGCTATGGCACTACAGTGCTAAGTGTTGCTCCAGCGCAGTGGGCAACACAGACTTGCACCCTATGCTTGTCAATTTGATGCAGCGTTGTGTCTCGGATGTGCCAACATTAGGCGTGAACGCATTACGTCTCCCACCTCACTCAGCAACCTTTTCTCACTTTGACACCAGTGTCACACACGTCCTAATTTTCATTTGTTACAGTATTCACGATTAAATGTGGAGTTTGTACTTACCACCCTGTAGGTAAGTCATGACTCCCACGTAGTCCAAGAGGTCAGCTTCACGTGCCAGCAAATCCTGCCAGCGGCGCTTCCACTGGCGCACGGTACGGTCCACTCCAAAGCACCGGAGCATCTGCACCCGCACACGCTCCCACCTCAGCTTCCGCACACTCACATTGTACCCTTGAAGGATACGGCCTCCCCTCTCCAACATCAGGGGCAGGTAGAATGTTATCATCCACAGGAAGCCCCCCAATGCCCCCTCGGACATCCTGCCCTCCCTGCCCACAACCGGCATCTCCCTGCACACCTGTGAGCCCACAGCCAGAAAAAAAAAGTACCCTCTAAAATATCCCCAACTACAACAGAGAAAGTTAACTACCCCAAGACAGACACCCGACAAGATTGAGGACAAGAGACAGTAAAACACAATGAATCAGTACACAACACTTCACAGACACTATCAACAGGACACAGGACACAGCAACACTCTCCAAATTCCAAAACTGCAGCACACACCACCAAACACCTCCAACACTCTCCACAATCACCAGCAATGTGCTCAAAAGAGAAAGTGAAAGTGCAGAACACTACTCCAGTAGACAGGAAGCATGCAGACATCACTTCCTGTCTCTTTGCGGGCCGTTTTTGACAAAGCAGTGAAAATCTGCACGCAAATAGGCTCATGAGTAATATTTTGTATTGTACAATGTGTTGCGCGATGTATTTTAACATCGGACATATAAAAAAAGCATTGCGTTGTCGTTTTAGCGGCCAGATCTTCACGCTAAGAGCAAGTCCATACACAGATGTACAGTCTTAGAGCAAAAATCAGTTCAGAGCCCTGTAACAACATGGCTTGATTAGCACTCAGATGACACCATAAATATAATGTTTCACAACACATGACAACCTAAATTGCAACTTTCACCCCAGGTGACACCATAATTGCATATCTAACAACAAATCAATCAATCAATCAGGGGACCTGTAAGTGTGCTACTCACCAGTGGGGGTCACAAGGCACTGGAGGAGGGAGATCTGTTAGCCAAAGAGCCAGCTCTTGAGGGGCTTAGTGAAGGTGTTCAGGGAGGGGGCGTGTCTGATGTCTGCCGGTAGCTCGGTCCAGGTCTTGGTTGCAATGTGAGAGAAGGATCCTCCGCCTGCTTTGGCTCAGTCGATGCGAGGGGTTTCGGCCAGTGAGAGTTCAGTAATTTGGAGCTTTCTTTTGGGTACGTTGAAGTTGATTCTGTCATTGTGGTATTTGTGTCCGTTGTTGTGTAGGCATTTGAAGGCGTGAGATGAGGCTGTTGAAGCTGACTATTTTCTCCACTGTGAGCCGGTGGAGTCATCGTAGGTGTTGGCTGATGTGTTTGTGCCAGGGGATGACGGGGACGAGTCTGGCGGCGGTGTTCTGTATTGTCTTGAGTTTGCAGAGTATGGACTTGTTGATGCCGGCATAGAGTGCGTTTCCGTAGTACAGTCTGCTGGTGATGAGTGCGTGGGTGACTGTCTTCCTTGACTCAGGGGGGATCCATTTGAAGGACTTGCAGAGGATGCAGAGTGTGTTGAAGCAGCTGTGGCTGACGACGTTGACCTGTTGGTTCATGTTGAGTGATGAGTTGGGTATGATGCAGAGGTTTTTAGCATGGTCTGCGGGGGGAGGTGGTCTTCTGTGGGCCATCAGCCACCAGGTGTTGACCCATGCTGAAGGGGTGGTTACAAGGACGAGCTCATCTGTCTTCTCGGGGTTGAGCTTCAGGCAGCTGTTGGTCGTCCAGACTGCGCCGTGTTGCATTCCTTTCTGGAAGTTGGTTTAGGCAGTGGTGGGGTCTTTGGTGGGGTGATGGATGAGCTGGGTGTCATCAGCGTAGATTAGGATGTTGAGGCAGTGCAGTTGGACGATGGCTGCGAGGGGGTCCATGTAGATTTTGAAGAGGCTCGGGCTCAGTGATGACCCCTGTGGGACTCTGCAGGTGATTGTCGTGGGATCGGAGATGAAGTGTGGCAGTCTGATCCTTTGCCTTCTTACGGTGAGGAATGATCGGATCCAGTCCAGGGCTTGTCCTTGGTTACCCGCGTCGTGTATTCTGGTGACTAGTGTGCGGTGGGAGACGTTGGTGAAGGCTGCTGAAAGGTCGGGTAGGATGTGGTCTGCGTAGTTTCCTTGGTCCAGCAGGGTGTTGATGTCGTCTGTGTCGGCAAGTAGGGCGGTCTCAGGGTTGGGGTTGCTTCGGAATCCGGATTGTGACGGGTCGAGGATGCCGTTCTCTTTGATGAATCTTGTCAGTTCCCTGTTGAGTGTTTTCTCAGCGAGTCTGGCTGCGAAGGTGAGGAGCGAGATGGGCCGATAGTTTTTGTGGTCGTGGGGTCAGCTGTGTGCTTCTTGAGCAGGGTCATGACTTCGGCGCGCTTCCAGTTGTCTGTGAAGGTGCATGTGTTGAAGGTGGTGTTGATGGTGCGTAGTGGTTCGTGTGCGATGGCAGATGCGGCTCTGTGGTAGATGTGAGGGGGCCAGGGGTCTGTGTGGGCCCCGAGTGGATGCCTTTCATGGTGGAGGTCGTGTCTTCATCCGTGCCGGTGTCCTTTTGGAGATGGTGGGCTGGTTGGTGTCTCAGGGGGGCGGGTTGGGCCAGCTGCTGCGTCCAGTGTGTGGTCCACATACTTATCGCAGAGGTTTCTGATCTGGAGGTGGAGGTAGGTTCCAGGCTAATTGCATATGACACACTGAAAAGCATCTTTTACCCCATTGCACACCCATTTTTCATCTTTTACCCCATTGCATGCCCATTTTTCATCTTTTACCCCATTGCACGCCCAATTTTCATCTTTTACCCCATTGCACGCCCATATTTCATCTTTTACCCCATTGCACGCCCATTTTTCATCTTTTGCCCTATTTCACACCCTAAATTTCATTATTTTACACAACGTACACACTCAAATAAATTATTGAACCCAAACGACTCCCTACAATTAAGAATTTTTTCACTGAGCACAACCTATATTTAATGAGTTACACAAAGGACATGCAAAATATTAGATTTTGGTGGCACAATTTACACCATGAAAACTCTACTTTTACACATTTGACACACTGAGAAGCATCTACTGAGGAGAGATTCCCACCATGAATTGTGTAATGTGATTTTCTTTGCACTTATTGTGCAACGTACACTTTTCTGATTGATGTACTTATGCAGGAGAGTAACATGCAGACAGGGTATGTGTGTTGTGTTTTTTATTGGCACAAACCGTGATTGGGGTCATTTTGCACTGAGATACATTTGATGGGGACTGTCACAATGTGACGTGCTGAGTTGAAGAAGTTGTTTATTATTCGGTTCCTTCGGGCAGTTCCTGCTGCATTTACTGTGGGGTGTGCTCCACCTGCCTCATCTTCATCATCATCCTGGTCATCGTCCGCTGCAGCAGGCACTTGGATCCATGGAGCATTGGTGCGCACACATATGTTGTGCAATACACAACATGCTAGGATGATTTTGTTGACCATTTTGGGGCTCTACAGCAGTCTGCCACCTGTGATGTCCAGGCAACGGAAACGTGACTTTAGCACGCCAAATGTGCGCTCCACAATGGACCGGGTGCATCTCTGGGCCGCATTATACTGCCTCTGGGCCTGGGTGGTGGGGTTTCGGAGGGGTGTCATCATCCACGGGCAGAGTGCATATCCTTTATCACCTGTGACATGTGATGGAGAGATGTGTCCATTGTTGGTTGTGCAGGCTGTGTTGTTAGTGTTGATAGTTTTGTGGTGTGTGATTTGTGCATATTGGATTTCATGTTAGCCATGTGTCGCTTCAGACTGATTACCAGCATCAATGCTAATTACGTTGCCTCACAGTTGATCCTCCCTCCCCCGAGCCTATTTGCTTGTGTGCACTGCGCGGTTGCATCACTGGCACTCCTACTGTGCAGCAATGTTGAGGTCATCTGCGCGTGTCACCAGGCCTAACCCACACACCAACAGGCACCCTGGCTCTCCTACCGTCTAGCGAGGGCACTCATCCGCCCTCCTCGCAGTCAATGCCATGAGAATGTTTAAATGGCAATAGGCCACACCAGACACGGATCACATTCAGTTCTGCTGCTGCCGCTGCCACCAAACCTGCCCCACCACACAACACATGCTGTTTCATGTCCAGAGCTGCCACAAAGCAACACTCAGCAGCCCCCTCGCCTGCAGGGCCCATTGAGGGCAGGTACGCTTCACCCACACCATCAACATCATCAGACGCCACACTGTCCACTCCCTGGACTACGTACTCATTCCTGTGCGTAGCCTCCAAAACACATACCACGACTACACAAAATCCATTTCACGCTGGGAAATGTTTGCTGACATCAGACTGTCCCAAATCTTCACCACACTAAGCCACTAGGCAGGGCACTCCTTTGACACCTTCTTTGCATGTGTAGACTTGGTCCAGTTCATCAACCCCACTAAACTCACAAGTAGTGACCACAAACACATGCACTTCCTTGTCGGTGAACCCCAAGCCACCGTAGACCACATGCGGACCCACAGACAGTTAGTGGAGCTCAGTCACCGAGGAGATGCTACACACCACCATCAACAGCAACACCCACAATGCTGCAGTCATCACTAATTGCGCTAGACTGCATTTTACAGACATGTATCTCCAACTGCGCATACACACTTGTCCCACTATGCAACTGCAACATACAGCGGGCAATAAATGCCACCTCGGTCACCAACAACTTCAAAGTTGACAGATGCATCTGCTGAGACATGGAAAGGAACTGGTGCAAGATTGAGGATACCATTACTCATCACCACCTGCAAGGACACAAAGCTCATATTCTCCATCAACAATACACCCACACACCAAACTGGGCTTCCAGGAAGGATTGCTGTGAGTTGCAACATGGATGATCGACAGCTGGGGCGTGCTATCCGCAGAGGAGACATGAGTCCTCATCCTCGTAACAAAACACTCAGCATGTGGCATCACCTGGTGGGCCAACGCCTTCGGCAGCCCCCCCAACTCTAGGGTACCTAGGCACCGTATTTGACTCCTCCCTCTCCATGAACCAACAGTGGCCTGCAGCTGCTTCACCTGCCTCTGCATCCTCCATTCAACCTTCCAATGGATCCCCCCGTTGTCAGGTAAGACAGTCACCCACACAGTCATTGCCATCAGGCTGGTCTACTGAAACACACTATATGCGCACATGGGCACGTCTGCGCTCAGCTTAGTCCCGACTGTCCAGCACAACACCGACACACTGGGCCTTGTGTACATACTTTCCTTATGGATCGAGTACCTCCGTCGCACATGCATGGTTCCCACCTCTCCCACCTCTCCCCATATTTGCTAATGAGTGGCGGAGGGGCTAAGCCTTTGGGGATGGGTTGTCTACAT